>WSTL01000223.1:7842-19631 GCA_019616975.1 Serendipita sp. 396
AAATACACGATACGACCTTTTTGGACAACAACGGCCTATATCCACATCCACTCCCTCTTTCTAACACGTGATCACACCTTTGTGTTTTGCGTGACTTTTCTTTCTTTCGTGGATATAGCAATCAATTTTTCTTTTTTTCTTTCACCTTGGCTTTTTTTTACCTCCACCTCCAACCCTCATGTCTTACGAAATACACAATCCCCCCCAGCTCTCCATCTCTTCCCTTTTGTTGTTGCTGATGTACCTTAGTCCTAGCCCCCCTGTGCTTAGTTTCACTCTTTGTCAACCGTTGATAGCGTAGAGGTGTGTTGACCCCTTTTTTGGTGCGGCCAGCAACTTTTGCTTCGTTGGATGTGGGTTTCAAAGAAACGATTTCGAAACCTCATCTGTATAGTCTTCGGAATGGATGGAATGTTTTCTCTCTGCACATTGCGTACTTGCACTCTCATACATTTGTCTGGATAAGGGGGCAATCGTACGTGAGCTTGGGAACGGATCGAGCATATATCGATCAGAAGGGGAGGGGCATTATAGCGTTGCGTCATGACATGTCCTTTGGACAAAATGATTTTAGAGATGTCCCACGGGGGTGGGCGAGAAACGAGGAAATCACGAATGTAGTGGTTGGTCGTTGCACGATACTGAAAGTAGCATGTAGAAAAATGGTAAGGTCGTGCGTGTCAGGAAGGTATGCATAGACCAAACGTTGCGAGACTTTTAAGAGTGTCATAGAGATGGCACGGGGAACGGAGGAAATTGTCAGGATGTTGCGAGGACGATGGTGAGGTTGGGAAGAAAGAGAGAATCCAAAGCCTGAGACCTCAACCGGCTGTTATACCATGTCGATTGCGGTAGGATGCAAAGAATTAGAACGGAGTAGTTGCATGTGTCTTCATCTACCAGTCTGAGGCCAAGGGGGCCACAGTTCGTTGGTGCGACGAACCCATGTTCACCCCTTTACCCATCCGTGCTCTCTGCAACTCTGCAACGATCTGTTCTTGGTGTGCCGTGAGCCGTCTCGAACTGGGAGCACCGTGAGAAGTAGGATTGGGAGCCATAAAATAAGAAGAGGCAAGAGTGTTGGTGCCATGTCCATCGAATCCATGTGCCTTCACATTTCCTAGTCGAGTGTTGCCCATTTGAGTGGCAAGACCATCAGTCCCGTTGCCGTCCATACGCCTGCCCGTAGGCGTGGCTCTCCCTGTTTCCTCTTTTGGATTTGCAGCGGCAACCCGTCTCCTTCGTTGAACAGACGGCAAGAAGGCAGAATCGGCCATCGCAGTCCCATTGGTGCCAACCTTACGACAAGCCTCCCATTCCGCTTCGTCGTCTAGATCATCCTCATCGTCTGAGCCCTCCGATTCGGACATGGCAAGTACCTCTTCGCGTGGGTTACCGACCTCTTGCCATTCATCATTGAGCCCCTCTACCTTCTCCCAAGTTACGGATTCTGCGAGACTATGCGAAATATGCGAAGGACCAACAAGTGACGAGGAAGACTTGAAAGAGGAAGATGAGACTGGAGTAAGCGAAGATGGTGGTGCAAAGCCGCGTTTAGAAGTTGGTATAGCAATGGGCGATGGAAGCCGAGCTTGGTTCGCATATAAGATACTGGAGTCGTCTAATTTACTGGGTTCACTTGAATCTACAGTTGAATCACCCATTAGTTGTGGGGAAGGGTAGTTGAAATTCGTATGCGTCTCATGCTCCTTGGCATCCAATTCTTGAAGACGCTCGTCCTTTTCGGATGTAAAGGTACTAGTTACTTCATTTGACGCATTGGTTTCGTACACCGATGTGGTTGAATCGGCAAGTAGATCTTGGGCCGGCGCTGTCGCATCGTGGTCAAGTTCCGAACCGTCGTGCTGGGTGGCTACAGTCTCATTCGTTGGAACAGGGACAGCCTGTTCAGAGCGCCTCTTCCTATGCATTTGGGAATGAATTGCTTCCATTTGATTGATACGGTTTATCATTGGGGATTCTGACGAACCACTCAAATTGTCTGTTGCAGTCGGCATTTGAGAAGGATTGAGCAAGGCTTGTTCGACCCAAGGATTTGGCGCCTGTGTCGTTGGAACCGCGGGTGAGCCCCTCTGATTATTGGGATAGACTGGGGAACCCGACTGAGATGAGGCGGAGGACGAGGCGGACATGGTACGTCGGGTGGCTCGAGCGAATGGAGGTGGAGAAGCAGAAGTCGCTGATAATAACGATGTCGTGAGTTTTTCGGTCTCGTTCCTGTTGAACAGACCAGGTCAGCGATCCAATTTTCAGCATTGGACGAGATCAAATATATATTTTGGGACAAAAAATTGCGGTGACAAGGACCTGTGACGCACCTTGCATGATCGTCGTGATTGTATCGGGTATAATCAAAGGGAATGTACTCGTTATGGTGCGTCGGGCTGCTGGATCTTGCGAGGAAAAGTGATGACGGCTCTACATCTGCAGGTCCTCGAGTATACTCGTGGGCTACAGAGACTGCAGATGGGGGTGGACGTGGTCCTTTTGGAGATTTTTGAGGAGAGAAAAGTACAGAAGACGGTGTGATGGGTGCTGGAGGGGACTTAGGCGCGTTGTGCGCTGCAACACTCAGGATTTCGCCCCCACCAAAGAGCGAATGATGATAGGAAGAAATGCTTTGATCCATCGACGACAAGGAGCTTTGAGTCGTCTGAAATTATCCAGCCCGCCTGTAGCTGGTGATGGTCGAGGCAAAACCAAGTTGTGGTGATTGGATGAGTGGGCGAGACGCCACCGAGCGCGAATCGTAAGGTTTGACGTAGAGCATTGACCGAAAGCAAATATCTAAATGCCATAAACTAGAAAAGAAAACAAGAAAATTCAGCTCTGAGGTGTCCCAAGAGTTGTCGAACATTTCAGAGAAGTTGTATCCATAATGTCCATTACAGGAGAAAACTAGTATCACAGAGCGGCGAATCACGTCGTGATTCCTAAATTCATAAGCTTTACTTCAGGTTCGGATCTGCACCTTTTCATCGTTGGTAGCCATCAAACGGCGGGGGTTGGGGTTGAGGTTGATATACTCCGGATTGAACGCGTTGTTGAACAGTAGCGTAAGGGTCCGCAGCATATTGCATCGTTCTAGACACATCTGGTTGGCTGTACTGTTCTCGGCCGTAGCCACTGGGATTGGGGTCACTGAAAGCGCCATAGGTGTCCATAGAGGGTCGACCAGCTGGATTATTATACCCCGCATAGCGTTCGTTGTCGTTGAAGGGACTTCGCGCTTCGTTGAACGCGTCCTCTTCCTCAGTCCTTTGACGGCGGGTATAAGGATCCGTATCCTCTTCATCATGGGGTATACGTTGTGCAGGTAACGAGAATGGAGGATCTTCTGGACGATAAACGGTCTTGCCTGTTCGCCATTCTTGGAACGCGAGCCACATGGTCGCAAGCCAGGCAACTGAACCGATGTCATTTAATAGTTACACAAAGGCAGTGACGGGACTCACTGAGTGCAAGCCAGAAGAATACGGAGCCTGCACGCTTTGTCTGGCACCAATACGGGAGACCGGCGACGAAGTCCTTGCCAGCTCTCTTAGCATTCGGATCCTTCTTAGGGTCTTTGCAGCCAGGTTGAGTAAAGACACTGATGGTTGTGATAAAGCTGTGAAATAGGTTAGAGGACCTTTGGTCTGAAGGAGACTAGGAGAGCTGACACTCACGCAGAGATCAATGAAAGGAAGATACCAATCCCGTTGCAAATAAGGGCAACGCGAATGACCCTGAGAGCCCGGAAAACACCATGGAGCTTATTGTATCTATCATAAACCACGGGCACTGCGAGTAGAAAGGACGAGAAAAGGAACAAGAATAGAGATGTGAAGAGGGCCAGAACAGATAGACCAGCTGTAGACGGAATATTAGTGTTTACTGCGGGCAGTATATAACGGCTACGGACAAGGGCCGACTTTATATTTGCCCTGGAAGGAGGCGACGCCAGCAAAGCAGCACCTAAACCACGCGCATTAGTGCTCCAAAGGACTATATATGAGGCCTTGAGAGTACTTACAATGCTATGAAGGCGAAAAAGATTTGGAAACTCGTCGCGACCTGTGGTGTTGTTGAGCGCTACGCCCCACGGCCAGCCATAATCATTTGACATACTATGAACGATTTCGAGAGAATGAGCTGTTTAAGATTGTATCAGCGGGCCGTTTGCTATCCAGCTTTGCCAGACTTACGTCCTCTTCGTGGTATTGGCCATTGGCTCCAGGCCTAGGAAGTGATTCTCCCTTCGGTCTGACAACTTTGGTCACTGTGTCCTTGATCGTGTCGATGATGGCCATCGAGTCTTCGTCAACGTCGTCACGGTCGGGTTCAACTTGGTCTTGGTCTTATTTGTCCTCCACTCTTTGACGCGCAGCCCGCACTGCTCGCGGAATCCCCGCGGCTTGTTGGCCTTGAAGCCCAGAAATGATATTTACTCATCTCCGAGTCCACCAGATCTTTGGTGCAAACACGGACGTGGGCAAAACCATCTTCGCCACCATCCTTTCGCTCGCAAACGCAACACAGGGAAAACGTGTTTTTTATCTTAAACCCGTCTCCACAGGTGCTCCCTGGGACGCAGATGACACGTTAGTTCCATAGCTGTGGTCGACTTTGTTTTCATTTGTCGATCCTTTGCCAGTCATGTCAAAAAATATCGACCAAAGGGAGCTCTGATCAGTACAAAATGTCTCATACAAATGGATGAACCCGTTAGTCCCCATTTAGCAGCTCGATCTGCAAAAAAGGTGACGTGTTCTTTACCTACCGTGATTTCCTCCTGACAGTATATATAGATTATTTCCGATGATCTCCTTTTACGACAAGTAAGGGAACACTTGATAGAATGCTCTAAAGACATGCATATATCCGGGGATCTTGATGCCGCCTATCTTGAGACTGCTGGAGGTAAACTTCCTTCGATTCGATACTATAACCAGACTGAGTATTTGCTTTACATCAGGTGTACTAAGCCCAGTTCCCTCTGGTACTACGCAGGCCGATGCGTACCGTCCTCTCCGACATCCTGTGGTACTGGTCGGTGACAGCAAACTAGGGGGGATATCGACCACTCTTTCCGCCTATGAAGCACTCAATTCACGTGGATACGATATAAACTCCGTTGTAATGTTCGTCAATGACCGGTATCGAAATCACCAATACCTGGAAGAATGGTTTGCAAGTCGGGGAATCAAGCTTTTAGCGTTCGATCCACCTCCACCTCCACCCTCTGGAAGGAACCATACTAAGGACGAGATGAACATGAAGGAATACTATGCACATACCTCGACGACTGCCAACGCGACGTCGCTGATCGACCACTTGGACGGGTGTCATAGTAGACGTCTCTCCACCCTTCAGAGCCTTCCTCAACGCGCTTCCCGTACTCTTTGGTATCCATTCTCCCAGCACAAAACGATTACCTCCCAAAACGACATTACAGTCATTGACAGTGCACATGGAGATTTCTTTACTACCACTTCCATTCCATCTACGACAGAACCCTCTCAAACCCTTATCAGTGGATCCCAGTTCGACGGATCGGCCTCTTGGTGGACTCAAGGCGTAGGACACTCCCATTCTCACCTTACAGCCACTGCTGCATACGCAAGTGGACGCTATGGACATGTGATATTCCCAAAAACCGCACATGAGCCAGCAGTCTCCCTTGCCGAGTCGTTACTACATACTCAGGGCAAAGACTGGGCGTCCCGAGTGTTCTTCTCGGACAATGGGTCAACAGGCATGGAAGTCGCTCTGAAAATGGCACTCAGATGGACAGCAAGACTATATGACGAATGTTCGAAAGACAAGCGCGATTTCCAAGTCCTCGGTTTGTCTGGATCCTATCATGGCGACACGATAGGCGCGATGGATGCCTGTGAAGGTGGCATCTATAACAGTGCTGTGGAATGGTACAAAGGGAGAGGATTTTGGCTGGATCCACCCACCCTCGGTTTCGAGAAACGAGAGCTTCGTTTACGAATTCCATGGAGCGACGAAAGCCTCGTATTCGACTCGCTTCCGGATGCATATAATATCCCAGATCGTCAAAAAACAACGATGGGGGAACTATATCGTACGTATATTCAGAAGGAGATCACCAAACTTGTTCAAAATGGGACAACTTTTGGCGCATTGATACTAGAGCCACTAGTACTTGGCGCAGGAGGCATGAAGTTCGTGGACCCCTTATTCCAGGCTATATTGGTAGATGTGGTGCGCTCCATGTCAGGTGTTCTACTTCCACCAAGACCAAAGGCGAATGAAAGTGATCCAATGCCAACATTACCCGTCATTTTTGACGAAGTGTTCGCTGGACTTGGTCGCCTAGGTTTTCCTTCTATATCTCCCGTCCTAGGTGTCAAACCTGATATCGCGGTTTATGCCAAACTCCTCACAGGCGGATTGGTCCCTCTGGCTGCCACTCTCGCGTCACAGCACATCTTTGAAGCCTTTCTCGGAGACGACAAAAGAAGTGCACTCCTACATGGTCACTCATATACAGCATATCCAGTGGGCTGCGCCGTTGCCAATACGTCTCTGAGACTACTCCAAGAGATGGTCAGGGGTGAATCCTTCCGGACCGCTCAGATGGACTGGGGTATTGTGGCTGAACCATCCCAGACGTATCCAGCAACGTCGTACCCTCCCCGCACAAAACCCCATCAGTTCGCTTGTAGTCTTTGGTCCCAACGGTTCGTGAAGGAGTTGTCGGACCTCCCTATCATCAAAAGGGCGATGGCACTAGGGACTGTCCTCGCTTTTGAGCTAGATGACGGATTCACCGGTACGTCCCCCTAATGGGGCACAATAGACGTGCAGCGATGTTAACTCACCCTTTTCCCCGGGCGCAGTGTCCGGATATGGCTCGACCGCCGCAGAGCGTCTTCTATCCTCCCTGAAAACTGACACTTGTGCGCCGCCGAACGAGTTTTCGGTGCACTTCCGGACGTTAGGAGATGTCGGGTATTTGATCACTAGCCTGACCACGGAGAAACCTTTGATACGCCGGTTGGAGGCGAATCTTCTCCACATTCTCGAAGCCAGGTCTCGACGAATTTAACGGCCTTACTTTCCCGAAAACTTGTATTTTCTCCCTGTTCCTGTCCACCTGATAGGTGTTTCTCAGCGCTGCCCAGGTGGATATGGTTGAGCAGTACCAGCTTTTGTGACTGTATATTTCCTTTTCTAAATAAAATTTCCAGTCTCTTAGGATAACTTTCTTACTTGTTCCAACCTGGCGTTCGCTGAGGCTGATCGAGCATGTCCCCACTCCTGAGTGTCAGTCGCTGGTCAGGCGGGCCAATCTCCAAAGAATAGGCCTAGCAGACTGAGCACGCAATAAAGTAGTGAAGAGATATTGTTAGAAAAAACTTCCTGACTATTGAGGACATCCCCCCCATCCGAGAGTGGTTTGGGTCCCCACTACGCTTTTGGTTACGACCACGACCGTCTACAGCAAACGTAGGCGCCATTCCAGCACAAATAACGAGCTCTCAAGGCTTTAAGCCTGGATGGCTAACCCAAACTACCAATACCCGCTCGAAGGCTTTGGCGACATGCAGCAGAACGCGGCCCATCACCTGGCAGCGCAGCAGGCCATTGGTGGTGTCCCAGGACAGTATGCAAATAGTTGGAACAACATGACTGAGTCGTTTCGCTCTCAGAACGGCACACCTGCTGGCGCGCAAAATGCCGCCGCAGCGGTTCTCCAGGTAAGGCCTCATCCTGATCCCATATCCAGAGTTCGTTCGCATGCTTGCCTTCGTTATACATGTACCACCTCTCGTCGATATACCACCTTTCTCTCCCACTGACCCTGCAATTTTTACCACTTTCTTTCCGGGCAGCGCTTCATGCTGCTGTAGACCACCTGCTGACTTCGCACCCTTTTGCAGATGTCACAACAACACCAAGGCATGCACCCAGGCATGGGTCTTGTATCTAATCAAAGAATTCAGCCCCAGATGGGTCGTCCAACCCCAGGAATGCAGCCAACCCCTATAAATCCTCCTAATAACTTTCGTCAGCAACCCTCGGCACAAATGCCTCAAAATTATGGCTCTTTGCCTGTTAATCAGAATCCGTCGAACATGATGAGCAGTCAGTTGATGCCTATGGGCCGAGCTGGTTCTAACCTGCTCCCTGGCACGGACCCGAATATTGCTCGTCAATTACACAACATCAATAATGGTCATGTTGCAGGGACTGGAACTGGAGTTTTGGGTCCTTCGCGTCCTTCCATCTCGAATCCTACGCAGACACCGCAACAACCACCTTGGACGGTGGTAGTCACCACTTTTCAACAAAAACTTCAAGGATACCGTGAAAGAATCCAGCAAGCTGTTGTAAACGGATCAATCGCTCAGTTGACGCAAGTCCGAGAGGAGCTCCTTCTGATGACGAATAGTGTCCAAGGAGAGCTGCAAAAAATGATGAAACAATTACAAGGAGTACCCCCGGAGCGCGTTGCAGCCATTCTCAAACCATTCGAAGATCTGTCGACCCAGTATCAGACCCTCTTCAAGTCGGTCGATGAACATGTGCGGAAACAAGTACAACAGCCAAATGGTGCCAACTTTATGGTGTAAGTATCCATCGAACTCTATTAAATGTGAAAACTCAAGTTTTGTAAAAAGGACGAATTTCCAGCCGGCCCAAAACCGTATGCCTCAGCCTCAGCCTTGGGAGACGACAACAAATCAAACGCCAAATGTACCTGGTCACCCAATCATGTCGCAGACCCCCAACCGAGCACCGAGTCAACCGGACTTCAGTAACAACATGCAGTTACAAGGGAATACCAGTGGGATTCATGGTGTACAGCAACCTCGTGTCCCCATAGGCAATCCGGCTCAAGCTCAGGAGCATATGAGAAAGTTCAACTCTATAATCGCGCATTTCAATATTGAACCGACTGTAGTGGTCCAAGGGCAGCCAGTCGAGACATTTAAGCTCTACCAGCTGAGTATGATCTTCGATAGGGGCAATCCTCCGGTGTGTAATTTCATATTGCCATAAATTGTGACTTACACCCACTATAGACACATCCCAACAAGTTTCGAGTAATTGGAGCTCAACTTGGGTTGCCTTCTGAGAATGGGCAAGTGTCGATTCCGGTTGCAAATATGCTTCAAGAATGTAACAAGAGAGTGGTCATGGCCCTCGAGTCCGCAAATCGCATGCAGAAGTCTCTCCCTCACATAAGTCCAGGTGCAGCAGGGTTGCCAACCAATGCGGCGGCGAATGCTTTAATATTGCAAAGAGCTAGACAAGCCCACCCCCAAATCAATTTTGGCGACTTCGCACAAGAGTCACTCAACAATATACCACCTCAGGTACTCGAGGAAAGGATACAGCGGATCGTCGCTGCGCAGCAGCAGAGTAACTTTTTGAGTGGGACACCCCGCCCACCTAGCACCAAGCCACAGCCACCCGCTACCTCAGATGGAGTTGTCCATCAGCAGCCCCAACAACCTCCGCAACGCCCTATGAGCGGGGTGGGTTTCAATGTCCAGGAAATTCTAAGGCGGCACGCCGAATGCAGGCAGGCCTGGCAAAGCGAGATGCAGAAAATGCGTACGTACTGTGTATCAATTTTAGGATATCCATGTTCATTACCCACAGAAATGCAAGAGGAAAGGGGATTAGAGGAACGGGTTGAACCCCCAAGTCAAGATACATTCGCAATGTGGAGGCAATACTTAACGGGAGCATTTACCTTTGTGCGGCAGATCATCCCAAGTATGGGTTTTTACTACTGCCTCAGCACGAATGAAGACGAGATGCGCCAAATCATTCACGCAGTAAGTCTTTGGTATCTTTATTCCTTCTCCTGATTATTGACATCATCTCCTCGAAGTCGTTAAGAGTGGCAAAGCAAAGGGTTCTAATCGCACCAGCACCGCCTATTTTCATCCTGCGCCTATCTGAATTAGAGGAAATCGTGAAATTCCTTCGCCCGCGAGCTGAAGGGTACGCCAGCCGCATAAACTCTATGGTTAACCTTCCACAAGAGCTTCTGGCATTGACACGGCCAACAGAGGCAGAGCTTCGGACGTTATGTGGCTTGATGCCTCAAAGAACTCTTATCCCTCAGACTCCGAGTCAACCCCCACCTCCGTACTCTCAACATGCACCCCAGAATTCTATCAACGGCTCGGCACACACACCGGTCAATATGCCGGCTCCAACTCCTCCTCACCTACCACATGTTCAACAAACCCCAATAGGTTTGCAACAACGTCGCCCTGGCTTCATTGATCCGAGTACTTCCTCTCCAAATCATCCTACCCCTGCTGCAGCTCCAGTGGTCGCCCCTACTCCGCCATCTGCTGCCAGTCCCCCCAAACCAAAGGCAGCAGCGGCAGCTCGTCCGCGCGTCCCAAAGAATAAGAAAAAGGTTGCAAATACACCGACGCCCTCTGCAGAACCGGCCTCTACCCCGACATCCACCCCGTCAGGTAGTGGTCTGAAACGCCCTCATGATGAAGCTGAGACACCCGCTTCTCAACCGGATGTACCCCCCGGTAAAAAATTGAAGACGGAAGCTGCTGCCCCAGTAGCATCAACTGCACCGGCTGCACCGGCTCCAAAGCCATTAAGCCCGATCAAGCCCTCAACACCTCCTCCTCAACTGAGCCCCCCAGTTGATCGCCCTTCAATCCAGTCTGCAGAGCAGGCTACCGAGTTGCTTAACGAGACATTCAAACGCGCCGAGGAGCAAGAAGTCATTTCCCAGGCACAAGGCCAAAATTCGACAGATCTCTTCCAATGGCTATCTCAGCTGCTATCCTCGAGTCCTGTTGCCGCACCACCAACGATTTCCACTCCAATCGCTCCTACAACCAACGAAGAGCCAAACTTGAGTGAACTAGATGTCGCAGCTGACATTGAGTTCTTCGATTGGGGTAATTATTATTCGGAGCCGGAGGGCACTACGCTACCGGAACTGGATAAGCATACGACTGTTAGCCCAGAGTCTCATAACAACGACATCACAACGACGACACCCCCTTCACAAACGACAACGCCTGCACAAGGAACCTCGACCGCCACGTCAAATCTTATAGCAAAGGACGCTAATGCGCAAACAAACTCCAAGTCGTCCGCTATGTCTATTGGAGCACTACCGGAATCAGACTTTACGCTCGCAGAGACTGGTTATCTCTCTCCGTCAAGTTTCCCGTTCGATAAAACCATTGACCCGTGGGAAGACCCTTGGGGCGCGATTGCTTAACATAATGAACGACTTGGCATTGTTTCACTTTCACTCTTCTTTATCACCATTGTCAGCTCCACTGTTGTGCCTTCACACACACACATCTTACCGCTATTAACACCTACCTCGTGCCACCCGTGTCTTCTTATTATGCAACCGTGGTTTGTTGTTTAATGGGTCACAGAACCTGACTCCTCTCTCACGTTCCAATCCATATTGATATTAGTCCTTTTCAATGCTACACCATGTTCCCCTGGTCTGTACTACCGCGATGTGTCCATCTAACTCGTATTTGTCTGGAATTTCATTTCTGCCTCACTGCAATTGCCCCGCTACCCTCTTCATAAAACTTTGAGATCAGCGAAATGGGCGATCGTATACCTAAACTGTCTGCGCCCAGAAATATTCTATATTCTCCTATTCTGAGAAGATGTATATCGGACTGTTTGGCCCCCAGCTTGCAGTAATGTCAACTTCTGACTACTTCGATCTTATGGAGACTGGCAATAGGATAACCTCGACCTCCCAGCCAGGCGCATTGCTACCCTTG
>WSTL01000224.1:0-20854 GCA_019616975.1 Serendipita sp. 396
GCAGAAGAAGCCGTTACGAACATCTTATACAATACACCCCCTCCTAGCACAGAACCATTCAAAAAGTGGGTAACATAATCCCCTTCACCTCTCTCTCGGGAGTCTGACTTGATTTATTTTTTCCCCTTCTTCTTTAGACACGTTTTAAACTGTCTTGTCCAAAATGAGCCAGGTGTGCTCTCCCGTGTTTCCGGCATTCTTGCTGCTAGAGGGTTCAATATCGATTCTCTGGTTGTCTGCAAGACGGAGATTTCGGATTTATCTCGCATGTGTATTGTTCTGAGTGGTCAGGACGGCGTGGTCGAGCAAGCTCGTCGACAATTAGAAGATCTGGTACCTGTCTGGGCCGTCCTGGATTATACGGAGACACGTACAATCAATCGAGAGCTCCTTCTCGTAAAAGTCTCAACTCTGGGACCCGAATATCTAGAGGAGCAATTAGCGGGAGGTCCATCCCACGACCCACGCGCTCAGCTTGAATACCCACCGGAATCGGCGATTTGGGAGGGGGCTGATGCCACCTCTGAAACCCATCAACATACCAGCAAAATGGAACGAGAAATCTCATTCGCGACGTCGTTTGAGCAGAGCGGCAGATCGACGCATTACCCATCGCCTCCGGCCCCACCCCCCCCTCAATCCGCTCAACAGCCAGCATCTCCACCCGCACTCACCCCACTTCAGCTCTTGACTCTGAAGTCGACAAATCTTCAAGCATTGAGCACACTTTCCTCACAATTCGGTGCCCGAATCGTAGACATTTCCGAAAACAGCGTTATTATCGAGCTCTCAGCGAAGAGCGATCGTGTGGACGCATTTTTACATTTGGTCAAAGGCTGGGGTGTACTCGAAAGTGCTCGAACAGGTGTTATGGTCATGCCTAGGACGCCTATTGCCCACATGGATGGTGAGGATGGAGTGGTAGCTTCATCAGGAGGGCCCGTAGACGCGAGCTTATTGCCTCCTGGTTAAGGGTTCCAGTTGGACTACATCCTGTAAAAAACGAGAGCCAAACATTGCCTTTCGTTACACTATCTACAGCGTATCGACGGTGTGTCAGAGGCTACGTAAACAACAACAGACAGACAAAGGAGATACTACTAAGGTAACCTGAGAAAAATTGATATAGCTTGGGATATATTTGGAGGTCAATGGTACCCAGATACCCTATTCGTTAAGTGCCCTGTTAAGATTCCATTCTAACGATGCCCATCGTTCGTAAGCTACCCTGGGCGGCAGTCCTTTCTGAAATAGAGCCTCCATTCCAGTAGTAGCCCGCTCAAAGTCTCCATCCAACGCTTTAGCGGCTTGTATCGTAAAGTGGAAGAAATCCGCATCATTACCATGATCCGCTTTGAGCTTCTCTAGGTCAGAGATGATGACATTGAAGTCATACTTGCGCCCTTTGAGGGTGTACAATGCGGCTCGGAAGGCTTTGTTGAGCCTGCTCTTCGAATCAGGGTCTCGATCGACGACACTGAGAATCTGTCGAATGTTCTGACATCCTCGGAAGACCGAATCTATGTCAAAGTCAAGCTTCTCGACGATCGTAAAGGCGAACTCGTAGAACTTTGCGTCCTTCCACGGTGCCCGACCGAACAGCTCAGAGTAGCGTTTACACGCTGGGGCCGTCCGGTCGACGTCGTAATTATTCTTGACTAAAACTTGCAAGACGACCGAGAACGCCTGGGTGCTGACGACGCTCGCTTTGAGCCGTAGAAGTTGGGCTATGGTCGTCTTCAGGTCGTATGACCGCTCTTTGAGGAATTTGTCGGCTATTACCCAGTCGGTCGGCGTTGCTGTAGGTCCAACTGCTTTTCCCATCTCCTCTAGTAGTTCATTGACTTCTTCCTTGAGCGGTTTGACATGCGCTTGAAGGAGGGCGATCGCAGTCGTTCGCTCTCTAATTGTGGAACCAAGTAGTTGCCACATGCGATCGCGATTCCAACCTTTTGCCATGAAAATGCGGAGGACGAAGTCGAATTCGGATTCGAGTGGAAGGAACTTGTAGCACCACTTGATTTGTTCTGCGGCGATGCTGAAGCTGAACTCATTGCCAACCACAGCAGCGAGGATAAGGAAGTAGCAATTGTCAGGGACCAACGAGGTCATTGCGTCGAAGGCAGCCGCCATCTCAAAGAAGTTGAAATTGTTGGCCTCTAGGACTGCGTGTACCAGGAAAGTTTCCCTGAACATCAACCGCAACCATTGTAATGCCCTCACGGTCATATTAAAGTCGCAGAGACTGAATCGTAATGCCCTAAGGACATACTTTTGACTGGCCACTGACTCTGCGACATCACAGAGGTACTGGATTTCTGTAACCGTCTGCTGTAACTGAAAGTTATTCACCTCAAGTAGCTGGAGGGAGACAGAGAATTGGAGGGTCATGTCTTCGGTGGTGGGCGCTGGCAAACCAGGCAGCCGGATGACCAATTGGCTTTTCGAACCTTTGAGTTGACCTAACTGAGAAAGTGTGGTACTCAAATCGAATTGGTGGAACTCCAGGACGGCCAGTATGCGCGTGAAATCTCTTTCACCGGTCCCTAGTTCCTTGAGAGCCTCGAGGTCCTTCTTTGTGACATCTAGAGCGTATTTTTGCTTACTGAGATATTGCAAGGACCTAGAAAAGTCCATTTTGGTGGACCCTATTGCCTTGAGCGCCTGCAGACCACTCTCGGTCGCCACAATATCGTATTTTTGAGCCTTGAATAGCTCTAGAGCGTAAGGGTAGTCGGCTTCGGCACAAATGACATGCAATTTGGTGATGCAATCGACCGTGTGTCCAAGATTATGCCCAAGCGCAACGAGGATCTCGAGGACTATTTTGTAGTCGCTGGTCGTGCCATATGTCTTGAGCTTGTGCAGTTGAGTCAAGACGGCGACGACATCGTGCCCATTCGACAGGACTGTTCGGCACGCGATGGCAAATTCTTCGGGTCCGCCCAGTTCTTCCAATCTCCTGAGGTTGATAAGGGCTTCCTCGCGGCTGATTCTACTGGCGCCAGCGATCTGTGCAAGATCTTGGTCTGAAATCAATGAATTTGTCGGCGAAGTGTCAAGTGGTCGGGAAATAGAAGGTGCAGGAGACGGTCCAGGTGTGGGTAAGGGTAAGTTAAGAGCGAGACTGTTTAGATGGGGATCTGGATTTTGAACGTTTGGGGGTGGGACTGGTTGTGCTGGAGGTGGTTGTGGCGACGCATGTACACGCTGATACACGCGCGAATTAAATATATCGTTATCAAGGCTACTCTCCTCTCCCATCGGCTGTTCGAAGATGCTCTCTGTATAGCAATTCTCTGTCTCGGCGATCGGGAGGAGAGTGGATTGGCGTTGGGGCCGCTGACGACGCGAGCTAATGGTACGTGCTCGAAGTACCATAGCATCCGCATGGATTTTGTTTAGAACGGATTGGTTCCGGGCGAGAAGGTCATGCATAGTATTGAGAGAATCCCTAGTGGCCAATTCAGCGAAACAATGACACACCAGATTATTGGTTCACTCACTGTGCATGTGCCTGCAGCAGCAGCTGAAGGGCACCACGCTGGCCCCTAAGCTGCTCGAGGAACGCTTGCATCGTCTTCTCGTTCCACATAAACCTCACCTTCGTACTCATCTTCATGTTACCAGTCCATGTGCCATCCTGGGAGCTGGACGGGTTCAGCTTCTCAAGTTCGAGTTGGACGGCTTCTAGTGTGACTGAGCATCCCTTGAGGGCTGTCTCAAAGCTCATCTGAAGCTCGGTACCCTTTTCAAAGCGAGCACGTCTTTTGCTCTTCCCAAGTGCTTTGACTTGGGCCAGTGCAGATTCGAGAGTACTGCATTCGGTCACGATACTATCGAGTGTCTGGCCGATCGTAGTATAACGACCTCTAAGATCATGCAGTTCAGCAATAACTTTGGCACACGATCCTATCAGAGATACGACTGTGAAAGCTTCTGCTGCCATTGCTCAGGTTTGAAAGTAAGCGGTCAGCGCTTTAAGGTGTGGAATGGCGCCCTCCTGGATCTAGGATAGCTATCAGCGATGCCAATTGAACTACAGCAGTAATCCAGTATCAGACGTTTTCTCTTGTGATTTCTGAGGAAAGGTGCTTGGAGTGACAGTCGTCGCGGAGGGCAAGGTCGCAAGATTGGACATAATCGAGGGACAATCCCTCAGAGACTGTCCGTTTGCCAGCGTTTCGAAATGTCCCTCGCCAGCTCTTGATATCTGGTTTCGACGAAATAGGACATCTCGGACTCCTATAGGGCAATTAGGATGATGGGTGAATCAAGACCTAAGAATGAATGACCCTGCCGAATCCCATAGACCGTCGCACCTAGTGCGCATAAACCATCGATATCGACGCCAAATTTCCCATAATATGGAAATATATGGTTTATAACAATAATATTACACTTATTTTCTATCTATGTCGAAGGAGCCACATAAATCTCTGCGAGAGTAGGCCACTCCTGTAAGTTCCTCGCAACGGGGGTATCTCTGCGTGTTTTCCAGCTCATATTCTCTTGCACCGACACGCTCCTGTTTGAATTCCCTAAAGGGTCATCCCCCTTTCTAGGCCCATCCATCTCCTCTTCCTCATCAGAAAGCAAGAGTAGCCTCAACCCGCCAACGTTGGCATGCCCAACTCGTGTCGGAAAATATTCCACCTCCAATTGCCGAGATTGGAACCGCTTTTGGTCATGAGGAGGGTTTGTCCCGGATCCTGCGTTTTGTTCCGGTCCTGTAGCCTCGCACTCAGCGGTTAACACGAATGGTGCAAGTCTGACTAATGAAGAGCCGAGAAATTCGACTTCGCCTGTCCCTATTGGTTTGGGAGCTGATGGCGAAGAACGGTCCACATGAGGGGAGGGGAGAGATATATGAATATGACTGAGTTGTTGGCGCTTCCTTTGATGTTTACGAGGGGATTCAGCTAGTGTTTGATGAATATCGGCCGAAAGTACTCGAGGAGTAGATGGTACGGAAGGACTGGGCGAGTGCGTTCCGACACTTCCTTGGCTCTGGTGAACAATGCGTTTCCCACCAGGAGACATATCGGCTCTAGATGACGGGTTTCGCGAATAGACAATATGCTGAACTGCTAAGACCAATATCCTATTCCTGTTTGGTGGAACGAAGGCTGCAACGGATGCGGTAAGGTGAATAACGAAGGGTCGGTGTATGGCTATATTGCTCTCCGTCTGTAATTGATCCACCACAAGATCAACTTCAATGTCAGTGGGCAAAAGAGCTGTAGCTGGAGGATTGGATGCTTGGACTGGCGTTTGGGGTCGATTTGGTTGGCGTGATTTATAGGGAACAGGGGATGATGGGCGACTAGATGAGCTAGGTGAAGATGGGGCGACAGAAGGAGATTGTGGGCGAGGTGTGTACGAGATCGCTCGTTGCACATGAGGTGGTAAAGCAGAAGGGGCTGGTTGTACCACGGGAAGAGGCACTTTGCGCGACAACATCTGGGGTCAAAAATGTTATTAATATGCACATATGGCCTGCTTAGATACTCACAGATGTGAGGAGTCGCCCTGGTTCTCCAAAAGTGGTGCGCCAGGCAACGTCTAAGCGTCCCAATGGAATAACGGAACCGGGAACCTCCTTCATAGGAAACCGAGGGATAGTAGATGGAATTAGGGTATAAACATATTGGAAGGTGTCTTGTGGTTGCACCATTGCCCCCGGACCGTAAATAGGGTTGCGATCGATGAGGACACCAGTGTCATTAAAAGTGTTCTGTTCTGTTGACGTCCAACCATCCACAGGTCTAAAATCTAAGCGTTCAAACCACATGGGAGATTGAGTCAAATTTTGAATGTGTACTTCCAGAAAAACCTTGGCTCTCTCACTCCTGCACAACAGGGCAGTGGGCGATTTTGGCAGATGTACCTTGGTCTTGACTGAGAATGGGTTTGTGACTGGGAACCGATAATGTTTGCGGAATAGCTGCGCTCGTGGGTCCGAAGGGTCGTCTGATGGGGCAGGTGGGCGGAGTCCAGCGGGGACACGATAATGAACAATACAACTAAGAGCGTGTTGACCAAGTTCCTTGATCTCTGACGAGACGACTCCCTCCAGGCTTGCTGAGGGGGCTAATCGATACTCTGGGCCACCCAACTCGAGTACTACGGACTTTGTGGCAGCAGATTGCATCTCTACTCGTATATAGACACCCTCAATTTCATAGCGCGTCGAATTTGTGACGCATAGGCAACTTGTGAACGTCTCTCCCAATGAAATGGATCCAAACGTGGAAGGAAGGGAAAGAAGCTGAGATAAAGCGCTGAAATCGCGGACAGTGCTAGGTGTTTGAGACTTGTCTGGCATTCTTTGGTCCATGGATGTTACGGAATTGGCATTATGGACATCGAAATGGGAAGGCGAATCAGCGGAGGGTTTCCATTGGCCAGGTAAGCTGGGACGCTCGAGAACATTGTGAGTATTTCTCTCACTTCCAATGAGACCCAAAAACTTACAGAGACCCGCATTACCTTGAGAGCGAGCAAGTGGCCGCCGCCTTCCATGGCAAGTGGTCGAATCTAAACCTTGAACCCGACGTCAACACCTAATAGGAGGGATGCCATTCGTTCCAAGCCCACCGGAGGTTGCAATAGTCAACCAGATATTTGCCATTGCCGACCCTCAAAAGCTGGGGATTATCACCGGCGAGCAAGGCGTCAAGGTCTTCGCTGGATGTAATCTACCGCCAGCGACCCTTGGCGACATTTGGTCACTGTCTGATCCAGAGAATAACGGAATTTTGACGAGAAAAGGTGTCGCAATAGCTGTTCGTCTCATCGGGTGGGCTCAGAAAGGAGAATCCCCGAGTGCCGAGCTACTTGAGAAACGTAAGCATTCCGTCTAGCACTCCCCTCGTTCACCAAACGCTAATAAATGTGCATAAGCTGGCCCACTTCCAACTATTGAAGGCATTCCAACACCGCCCGCAGCACCCTTGCCGTCCAGGGCACCACTAGCTCCCATCGTTGCTCTTGCTCATAGTCTACCACCGCTATCACCAACGGATCGTTCAAAGTTTCTCACCCTCTTCTCAAAAGCAAACCCGGTAGGCGGATTGCTAAGTGGTTAGTGGCTATACCTATAAATGGTCCTGAAACGTTGACCTCTGCCAGGCGAACAGGCAAGAAACATATTCGTCCGGTCCAAGCTTTCACTCGAACGACTCAACGCGATATGGTCGGCAATTCTCCCTCATGTTTCCTATAGCTGACGCCCGTCATTTAGGTCGCTGGTCGATGTGGCCAACCGAGGTTCCCTCGACGCAACCCAGTTCGTATTGGCGATGTACTTCATACAAGGAAGTATGTCAAATCCCCAAACTATCCCGATCCTACCACCTTCTATTCCGTCCTTCCTCTGGGACCAAGCAGGAGGACGTCCTCCCAGTGTCCATTCTCACACAACAGGAGAGAGCCTCCCATCTCCAACGTCAGGATTTAAACCATTCACCCCTCAATTCACTGGCGGCAGCAGCATAGCTTCCTTTCAAATGCAGCCCCAATCAACAGGCACGCCAATGGCCTCTCAGATCACTGGGAGCCGTGTATATCCATCTATTCCAGCCCGTCCATCGAACTTATCTCTCACATCGCAGCTTACTGGCTCGCCCTTTCCGCTGGCACGCCCATCAGCTGTAGTCCAACTGCCATGGGACATCACCACGGAAGAGAAGGCGAAGTCCGACACATTTTTCGACTCATTGGATGCATCACATTCCGGTTTCATAGATGGAGCGACCGCGGTTCCGTTCATGTTACTGTCACAATTGCCAGAGGATGTCTTGGCGCGAGTGTGGTAAGATGACATTTCAACCTGTTGCCATTCTTCACCAACACTATTTATGTAGGGACCTTTCAGACATGAAAAACGACGGCCAACTCACCAAAGATACCTTCGCTGTTGCACTGCATTTGATCAATACTGTTCTCGAAGGAAAGGAGCTACCCGCAGTGCTCCCGCCTACCTTAATCCCCCCTTCTATGAGAGGTTCGATTACTTCATCGTCTCAAGTAGCACCAACATCCTCGATGCTGTCCGAAGCGCATCGTGATCTTCTCTCTTTGGATGATGTTGTAATCACACCACAGCCAACAACTTCTCCTCCGCCTAGGAATGCACAAATATCGCCCGTACCAACAGGGGTTTCGACTGCACCGGTTATTATTCCTCCAGGTAAGAGCGCTGCGTCTGACCAATATTCTGTATCACTGAACATGAAAAAGTTGCAGCTTCACCGGCGCCTAAGCCTGTACGGTCTGCGATTGGTAGGGACCTATTGGATGATGAGGAGGCGGAAGAACGTCAACACAAGCAACTTAGTGACAATAGCGTCGAAATCGCCAACCTCAGAAACCAACTGGCTTCTACTACTAGTGCACAGGTCACCGCCCAAGATGAAAGGGCTAAATTAGAAGCAGACCTTGCCACCTCAGCTGTTACTCTTTCCCAGTTGAAAACACAACTTGCTTCAGCTAAGGTCGGTTTCGATACGGAAACGAAGCTCCTGGCTGGCCTTCGTGATCGATATAATGCACAAGCGCAGGAACTGCAGACCACGAGGGACGAACTAATTCGTGCAGAAAGCGACCTCAGTGCTCTCAAGCTCGAAAAGGCAGAGATCGGCGGAAACCTCCTGCGTGAAAAGGATGATGTTCGTGATCTCAAACGACATCTAGCTGAAGTGACGGAGGAAACTGCGACTATCAAGAGGGAAATTGAACAAGCAAAGAAAGATGCAAGACACCAGAAGGGAATGCTTGCAATAGCTCGGAAGCAGCTGACTTCTGCTGAAGCCGACCGGGATGCGGCTCTGAAAGAGCGCGATGAGGCGCGCGAAGAAGTAACGGCTACTGAAGCGGAGATAACACAAGTTGAGAAAAGTATCGTGGATCTCAAAGCGTCCACTCCTGTTCCGAATGGCGATACTCTTGCAAATGGAGTTCCCCCAACGTCTTTCTCCGCCTCGGTAGATGCCAAGGTTGGCATGGGATCTCCTTCCGCGTCCAGTCCCGCCTTGCCATATGCAGATGTATCCAACATTGCCAGTCCCGCGCCCTCGTCAAAGAGCAATAATCCTTTCGATCGATTACGGAAAGGCAGCGTTGCCTCAGAGAACTCGGCCCAGTTCAGGACCGCGTCTCCATTTGCGGCTACGTCTCCTGTCGCGGAGGCAAAGGTCATTGACGATGATGATCCGTTTGGTTTCAACGAGATGCAGCCAACGCCGCCTGCTGGAAAAGAAACGATGGTGGGCACTGGTGACACACCTCGAACATCTTCTCAAATGGCGGGAGAAACTCTAAATCAACCTACTTCGGAGGGTAAAGATAACCTGTTGTCTCCGTCAGACACTTTTTTCACCCCTCCGACGAGCTCAGCCAGTAATACTGCGGAGCCCAACACGATTGACTCGTTATTTGACTCGAATGAGGACACCTCAGCCTCTAATCGGTTCCCATCATTGACTAGTCCGGCTGAAACCGAGCTCCCACCTCTGCAGGAGAAGGAGCAAGACAGTTCATCTGACAGTGACGAGGACGACCGCCCCCTTGGTGAGATTAAGGCGGAGAATGCAGCTGTTACTTCGACTATAAACGAAGTTGTACCAGCTACCAATCAAGAGACTAGCACTACCTTTGAGGACGTCTTCGATTTCTCCGCACCGGATCCGAACCGGTCTGTACCTGCGACGGCACCAAGTTCACAATTTAGCACGTTAGGCTCGGAGCAAATGATGAGCTCTTCTGCTGTATCGACAAACCCACCAACCCATCAATCTGTAACCAACGGTCTCGCCACAGGTACTAGAATTGAAAATTGTCAGTCACACGCTTTACTGATAATTTCACCAGGTTCAACTACTGTGAGCGCCTTTGATGAGGCTATGGGTTTAGTCCCCAGTGCCCAAGCACCAGTGGGTGACGTGGAACCATTCAAGTTCGACAGATTTGACGACACATTCAATTTTGAGGAATCCTCTTTTTCCCACACAAGGAATCAATCTGCCGAAGTTGCTATGCCTCCACCGAACATGTCTGCCCCTGCGTCCGCGGCGTTTGACGAGGCATTTGGATTGGCACCGTCGTCCACAATTGTAGCCCCGAACCCCGTGGTGACCGCCCCTTTGTCGTTTGACGACGCGTTCGAGGTGTCTACTAATGGTCCAAGCACATCGTCCCAGCAAAATCAAGTTAATACTCTACCGGCCCCAGGACCACTCAACAATGCTCCCACCGTAACAATTCCTCCTGCTGATAATGTCCCTTCGGCAGCCTCCGTAACGGCCCCTTCCCCAACTACTACCAGGATATCCTCCTCTTCTGTCCGTGCAGCATCCCCCACTCCTAGGGCATCGTCTCCTAAACTCCCCGCGGCCCGACCCCGTCCAGCCAAGGACACATCGGCACAGAAAGCGTCTGGTGGGCTCAATCCCGAGCCCTCTACGCCTTCTAGAAGTTCCAGATTGAGTCTACATTTCCCGTTTGGTCGATCCAAGACCACCAAGGAGAAGAAGGAGAAGAAGGATAAACACGCCAAAGACCATGCTCGAGATGAACATGTGGGAATGCCGCCCATACCCGCAATACCCAGCGAATACTCAACCGAGAGACTCGAAACCCCGGAGCTAGCTACCCCGGGTGAAGATGGAGACCTGCCTGCGTTGAAGCAACTCATGGAGTATGGCTTCAGTCGCCAAGAGGCGGTGGACGCTCTCGAGGCGACCGGATATAGCTTCCAACGAGCTCTCAACAAGCTGTTAAAAGCCTGAAACGACCCTGTTTAGCTTGATTTTTTGCTCTGAGGAAATCGATTCACTTTCACTCCTTTTTTCTCTTTTTCGTTCTGGCTCGCAACTCTGGCCTGCTCCGTCATTCCTTATTCTCTATGTTGATGATTGTAATAGGATATCATTCTTACTATCACGGGACATTCGATCGGCTCTAATTGACGTGTTATTCATAAAAAAGTTTGTGCACATCACATTCTCAGAAGTATCTAAAGAAAGCAACGGAAGATACCGTCAGAAGGAACGCGAAGAGATAGAAAATATTTCCTGGCCAGGAATTATCGGGTCCCGCCAAGATGTTTCGCAATGGTAGAAAGGTGAGCCCGATCACGAAGTTGGTAGCCCAGTTTATGGACAAAGAAATGGAGGAGAGGGCCGCAACAGCCTGGTAATACGATATTCAGAGCCAAGAATGATAGTATGAAGAAATTTGAGGCTTACATATAGTGGCGAGACGTCTGGGATAATGATAAATGGTATAGGTCCGAGGCCAAAAGCAAAGCAGCTGTTGATGAAATTAGTTAGTGACTGTTCATATTTCAGGATCAAAGAGGCACATACCTCACAAATAATAATGTCCCAACGGCGGAAGTCGCGTTCATCTTATAGTTCAAGGCGATTGCTAGGAGAACGACGGCGATGATGCTTCCGACGACAGAGTACATGAGCAATTTGCGTTTGCCATATCGCTGAGAAATCTTTCAGCTATTCTGGATTGAACAAATAAGTTATCAACTTGCCTCTATGACAAATATAGGCGGGAATGTCATTATAACATTGATTACCGCCACAGCCAAGGAGACATAAGGAGCCGCTTCTGGCATGGCACGTGACAGAATATCGGTACTGTAGTACATAACAGCGTTAATTCCTAGGATATTTGATTAGTAGCAACCTAGTAGATCTATAATGCTTGCTCACCTGACAATTGTTGTGCGAGCATAGCAAGAGATACAATGATTAACGGCAACCTTAGCTCTGCTATGCGGAAGCACTGAGGAATAGTAGCAGATGGTTGATCCTGGTTGACGAGGGGCTCCCTTTGACGAAGTAAGGCTTCCTCGACATCGTCTGCCTCATAAATTCTGGTCCCATCTTCGGATTTCCATATTTTAGCCGCAACTACGCTCGCTTCGTGTTTCTTGTTGTTCGCAGCAAGCCATGCAGGGGATTCAATCATACGCAGGCCAAGAAGGAACTGGAGTGTGGAAAGGCCGAAGGAGATTACGAAGATCGCACGCCATGAGCCTGGTTTTGCAAAGGCAAAACCAAGAAACTGGGTGAATAGAA
Source organism: Serendipita sp. 396 (assembly GCA_019616975.1). Taxonomy (NCBI): domain Eukaryota; kingdom Fungi; phylum Basidiomycota; class Agaricomycetes; order Sebacinales; family Serendipitaceae; genus Serendipita; species Serendipita sp. 396. The sequence goes on from WSTL01000224.1 coordinate 12,099, forward strand.
TGCCGAATACCACAGAGAGTTGGTTCAGCACGCCAACCGCATCACGAACTTTGGGCGGTGCTATCTCCGAAAGGAAAGAGGGAGCAACGCAAAGAGCAAGCCCTGCTGCAAGTCCAATCAAGAAACTGAAGGATATTGGTCAGTGAGTTCTTCTCCAGTTAACGAATGTATACGGACCGTGCAACAGAGAGGGCGAACACGGACGAAGCAGTGGCAGCAATAGCTGAGCCTAGAGCAACAAGGATTGCATTTATCTGTACAGCAGGTCGTCTTCCATACGGATCTGTGATCCTATTGGCAACTAGACTCGATATGAGACCACCAATGGTGAATATGCTCGTGATCTAGACGAAGTCATCAGACAGTGACGATGAATAGTTGTGCTATTTGGTAATAAGGGACTCGTGGAAGCACTTATTGGGATACTCGTCGCTGTTTCGAGAACGCGAGTGGGGACTGAATTGCCAGCAGCAAGTGGGTGCAGACGACTCACCAATCCAAATTCTGCGTCTTCCATAGGTACACAAAGCGGGAATCCATAAGCTCCCAGTTCAGTAGACTTACAGGACATTGCCTTCTGGATCTGGTTCAGTTGCGATATTGCGTAGCCATACTGGAACGGAGCAAGGCAAAGCCAAGGTAGAACACCAATGGTAGCATAACGAGTGAAAGATGCCATTGTAGTCCTTTCTATCCTATCGTTGGAACGACTCGCCCTTCCTTGGAAGTGGTAGTTGGAGTCGAAAGCGCAGCTCTATTCAGTGCAGTCGAATGCGAATGTGGGTTGCAATCCGACTGCCTTGACCGTTATTCCTTTCAAGTATATAATTTCCACTATCTATGAATAACTATATTCAGAGCATACGAAAAGTGCTGTCTACGATATCGTTGGCGACTACCGCGGCATAATAGGAATCACATTGCAGTTCAAGCTATTTTCTGGATAAACTCACATATGAAGGGCGCACTCGACGGAATTGGTCCTTGAAGCAAGCTATTTTGAGTATTCAAAATGAACCAAACCCATGGAATACTCGTGGATGAGCAGGGGATGGTATGTATTGGTTCGGGTGGGGATTTAACATAGTATCAACTATCAAAGGTTGATCCAAGTCTCGAATTCTTACTAGCTGCATCAGGTATCCATTTAGTATTGTTTCAAGAGCCCGTATTGGAAGATGTGCCCGCCAAGGCATGCTTCTTTTCCATAGCGAACGCCAGTAGCGAGCTATATTCACCAGTCAGTGATGGAGCTAGGTATAATATAAATTTGCATACGAGATATTCTTTGCATCGTCTCCTCCACGATGGTGTGTCCCTTCTAAATGACGTCCCGTCATTACTTGCTTCCAGACGTTGTCCATGCCGTATATTCCTAGGCCTGGATACAGCTCCTTGAACAGTGTCTTCACGTTGTAGTGAGTCGTTGAGAAAGGAGAATCCAGCTTGAAAGCTTTACACTGGCGTTGGATCATGTTACGGTCATAGTCTCCCCAGCTAATTCGGTTCATGAGTGTATGAGCATCATTTGAATGTCTTATGTGACGAATCAGCTTTACCTCGCCCAGGAATACGTGTGTGACTTCACATCATCGACTAGCGTGCGGAAGGCATCGGCCAAAGTAACTCCCTCCTCTTCGAGTAGCTCCGTCGTAATTGTCGTCAACTGAGTGCAAAAGGCTGAAACAGTGGATCTGACTGGCTTTACAAGGATTGTCCCATTACGTGTAGTCTCTCCTTTTTCCAAATTGACAATAGCCCACCCAATTTCGATGATTTCGTTGTATTGTCCAGCAGGGCGGTCGCTAGGGTTGTTCCAGCACGTAGCTTCAAGGTCGACGACCAGTATTTCGATTTCTGTTGGCCAACTGGCTGCAATGGGAGCGGTTTCCTTCATATCAGGCCTTCTACGATTTTTTACTGGGCGTGCTCCAGAGGCTGAAGTACTTGTGGAGGCCATTTGATGATATGAAGGGCGAGAGGAGCTTTTCACGGGAGCTCTAAAAGTCCACAAACATGGGAACTTAAATGGTTGGAAGTGTGCGCGCTTCCAAGACATCTCTGACTCGGTTTGAAGAACCGAATGATTCGCTATGCACTCGTCTACTAGAATGCGGCAGTTTATATTAAATCTAGTGATCGATGTAGGAGAAATTGGTTGCTTGAGGTCTATACCTGACATGGTATCCAAGGCAAACGCCATTTAGTTCAATTGTTGTGCCCGCTTTGCCAACTGTTTGAGGATGAAATCAGCAAGAGATTGTTAGAAGAGAGGCGCTCGGGACTGACCATAGATGCAAGGTCCATTTGTCCAGGAGGGGCTGCCTGAGGCCTTACTGACCCAACGGCCGGTTTGCTCCCACCAACAGGCGGTCGTGGAGCAGAAGGAACAGGAGGTTTATTACCAATCTTTGGTGCACCCAGGCCGCCAGGTTTGGGACCTGTAATCGGGGGCTTTGGAGTCGGTTTGTTAAGATTGGGACCAGAATCATCATCATCATCGCCATTTGAGCCAAATGTCTTCCTCAATGGTAGAGGCTTGCTACTTGAACTAGACGCTCCTGCTTGAGGTGCCGCGGGTACGGCTCGACGTGCAGGTGGCGGGGGAGGTGCAGGGGCAGCAGCAGCCGGTACCAATTCCAGATAGTTATAGGGGGCCCAACCTTCTTCATTGCCTCTTTTGACAAGCCACCAACCTGATTTAACGAACATCAGAAGAGCGCGGGAAGAAATCATCGTTTCTCACCATTGTCATCCTTCTGTACTAATTCCACTAGTTCGTCCTTCTGTAGCGTTAGCTCACCTTCCTGTCCCTGAAAAGCGTACTTGGCCTTGTACATGGGCTTCGCAGGTGGAGGTGGCGGTACAGGTCCGCGCTGTGGAGGCGGGGGTGGGGGAGGGGCAGATGAGGAAGCGGTCGATGTGGATGGATTGGGTGTGTACTTCTTCGCTGGTGTTGGGTTTGACTGTCCCGGTAGTGGCTTCGCTGCTGGTGTGGGCTTAGGTACGGGCTTTGGTGCGGGCTTCTGTCGCTGTCAGGCTATGGGTGAGTGTATGATCACCACGAGAGACAAACAAACAAACATCAGTCGAAGGTCCTCCTTTTCTGAGTAGTTTGCCCTTCGTGATTGGCCGTACGACTCCAGCCTTTCGCTTGGCCGGAGGTCTCGATGTACTGTTTGGTGGCTCTCCCGAAGGAACATGAATGGCATGACTCTTATAGACGTCATCTTTGAGTACAGTTTCATCCCTGACTGCCTTAATCATGGCTGCTTTATCCTTCTTCTTGTTATATCCGATACTATGATGAACAGACGCGATCAGTAAAACACCTCAAATGTGAAAGGACGTACGTGGGACCGATTTCAATTTTCACCTGCCCTTGTGTTGCTTGCATCAGATAGGTGATAAACTCCGTCTTGAAAACGCAGGAGATCACAGGATCTCCTTCTTCGCAAATAGGTCCTTGGATAGCCTACAAGCGTGAACACATAGATCTCACATCACAGTCGATCTTACCATCCAATCATCCCGTAAGTTAGTGAGTGCCACTCCGCGTATAACCGATAGATTGATTTTCCGCTCTAAGCTGGTCACGTTCTTGCCATCTTTGTTACTGGTAACCACGATATTAACGGCCTTGTCAGTCTGCAAAAAGTCAGCATCAAGACAGGCACCGGAGAGATATCAACACACCAAGACAAGATACCGTGGGCTAGGTTTACTTGATCTACCCAATTTCGAGACTAACAGTTGTGACCGAGAACTGAAGAGGACAGTTTCGTTGCCTAGTCCGCAAGCGTCCCGAATAATTTCTCCCAGAGGACTTTTCGCTTTCCCGACATCGAGGTAATCACCCATGAATCTACGATAGCTTAGAAGACTGAAACGTCTACGTTCCTTGCGGCCAGCGAGAATAGTATGACCATAATCGCGAATCTCCGCATAGGCAAGTCCTTCTTTGTTGTTTTTCCAGAAGCGCTGGATACGTGTTGCGCATTCATTCTTATACCGCCAGTAGTTCCTCCATGCTCGTTGGATTCGAGCGGCCATATTATGCCAATATCGATCTCGCATGGTTTCCAATGCGAAGAGCTATATCTTTATCAACAAACCACGGACAGAGATGGATAAAGAATGCTCACAGTCTCTGGATTCTTTATGAACGCCTTGGTCAACCCCATCTGCCATTCTTCTTTGGCGATGCCGGTGTCCTTCAGGATCTTCTCGCAGCCCGATCGGGAATCCCCTTGCCAGATATAATCTCCGGCGTATGAGGTTGCCGGTGATAGAAGATAGAAGCGTTCGATCATCTTTTCGAATGTGTTTCGGTAAGCAAATCCAGCTCGTCGTACTCGAATATTCTCCTGCAAACCAAGGTATTTGATTTGGTGCAGAATCGCCTTGTTGTCGTATTCGGTTGCACTGCGATTTTCGTTTGGTTTGATGGTTCTGATGTAGGATGGCTGAGCTCGCATGAGATTCTCCACGAGGGCACCGGCGGAGGCCTGGGTGCAGAATAAGCGGAATCAAACCTCTGGTTTGGAGGCACGTCACCTTAATCTTATCTCCAGCTGTTGGTGGACGCTTCTTGCTGTTTGGGTCTGGACGGTCAGGGAAGAGTCCGTTCAAAAACTTGTTCCCGCTTCCGCCGATGAGGTCCAGCAAATCCTTGATGAGTGCGTCTTTGTTTTTGTCCGTCATTCCAGATACATTGTACATTACGTCTCCAGCGTAGTGTTTCACGAGGAACTGGGATCCTCGAGACTCGAAATGAGGATTAGAGGACAAGGCAGCCGAGCGTTGAATGAAGGAGTTATCTGCTGCTGTAGGATCGGCGTGAGCGGTCGCAGTGGCATCATTGAGGGCAGCAAATATTCCGGGGGGTCGACGTTCCTCAATTAGATCACAAACGATTTTATTATTGAAGTATTTGATTGGCGTCCACTTGATCTGCTCGCGAACATATTCCTCTTGCTCGGCTTTCAAGGTCAGCTCGATGAAGATCTGTTGTAGCTTCTCGTTGACATAATTGATGCACAGTTGTTCAAAGCTATTGTCCTGTGCGGCAATCAGCAAACGAAATCCTTCGCATCGGCTAACTTCACCTGGAAGATTTCGAATCCATAAATATCCAAGACTCCGATTACTTGTGTATGTTGAGTGCGCGGCTTCATTGATACGTTGACGCGAGAGACGATCCATTCAAAAAGGTTGTTGTAAATGGCTTTTGCCAGTGCGTCACGACCAGATGAAGCCTGGGCAGGGTTCAAGGGAACGTCGTAGACGGAGCCTGGTAACATTAGATTCGCTTTCTAGACCATCTTATTCAGGCAGCTCGTACCTCTGCGTCCGCCTCTTTGTGTCTCCATTACACGAGTCGTCAAGACCTTTTCCACAGAGGCCGACTGTGTTTCCATAAGATATGCGATGAAATCTGTTACACCTGTGTCCGATATCCGTGTATTTCCATCGTCGCCTTCCTCGAATTGGACATTCCCGAGCCACAGGATGATCGCAAGCATCTTGAAGATTTCGTTCTGTTCAATAAGAGACAGCCCAATGATATTCATGGCCTGGAGTGTCTCTTTCCAATCAGCGGAATCGTCTATACCGGGAACCGAAAGGCAATTGCTTCTGCTGATGAAGGCATAACTTTCCGGGCCTTGTAGTCCAAAGTTTTCTCGTTGCTCACCCGAAGCGGCTTTGGTGAATTGGTAAAAGATATGGAAATCCCTTTCTCCGTCAACTTGTCCGACCACTCGACCTTTCTCCAAGAGATAATTTGTGATCTGTGCGCCTACTGGCTCCCCTCTCTCATTGAACATGAGCTCGAGATACTTCCCGTGGCGACTGGAATTGTTGTTGCGCAGCGTTTTGGCACATCCAAAACTCTCCAAGAGAGGGTTGGTCGCTAACACCATGTCCTTGATCTCCTGGATAGAACTGTCTTGTCCACCAGAGACAGCGGCGATATATTGCATAATACGCTTTGCTGCCTCTGTCTTTCCTGCTCCTGATTCGCCGGAGATGATCACACATTGATTCTCCTTATAGGCCTGCATGTTGTAGTATGACCCTTCTGCTATCGCAAACACGTGAGGAGGCATCTCTAGTCGATTCTTTCCCTTGTATCTGTTCACCGTCTCGTCGGTATAAATGCCGAGATCTCGGATTGGATGAGCGTGTCTGTAGGCGACTTCCTAGACAAAAGCGCCTACCTCTAAACGGATTTACAGATATAAGTACTGCACCAATATACGTGTAGATTTCGCCATTCGTCCACCGTTTCTGCAAGTTGTCGTTGATGGCTTCGTTACTGATGGTGGTCAGCAGCGTCATATCAGACACTCCGACTTGTTTCTTCTTGAAACCTTCCTTCCAATCTGCCTACTATCGTTGGGTGTTCAGCGATACACCGCACAAAGAGAACGACTCACCCTGGCCACTTTGGCAACACCTTTCTTGTCCTGCGACGCCGCCGTCTTCTTCCCTGCTTTCTTAGTAGGGGCCTACACGTGATTGATACGATCAGGACGACGGTGATATTCCACGGATTAGCACTGACCATTGGTGATGGAGAAGGTCAAGTTCAGGTCCTGGTACCCGCAGCTTGTGTATAGCCCGGCTGCTGCGAAGGCTTTCGCAAATCCACATTGAGAGGGTTTTTTCAAGCACGATAGATGCTTATAGGGCCTTATTTAGATGCGAATTATTGGTATTCCAAATGTGATCCTGACCACCACGCTCGACTACATGCACACTATCCATGTAGCGCAAACTTGGTAGTTTTATGGGAAAGAGAATCGGAAGAAGGTACTCTTTTGGGTACTCTACATGGACTATCGATGGCCATTTCTCGACTCGTCGACCGTTACAACTGTTGAGAAAGGCTCAAAGATCCCAAAACGCATATGAAGCGACCGCATTACTATTCTACACACTGGTTAGTATCATCATGCCTGCGCTCCCAATTTTTTGGGTCAGGACCACTGACTGGTTGACAGCGACCACTTATTTACTTGCTGTCAATAATCTGAATCCGAAATACAAACGTTTGTCTGGATATTCGTCGAGATCCGATTCCCACCAGGCGTGCCTTTCTTCCCGAGTTGTCAGTCTGTCACTTTCGAATGACACGCTACCGAGTCCTCAGCGGAGGTGCCAGCATAAGACTTGTCTCCTACCAACTGCTTGCATCCGTCCTGATGCATGTACTGACGCTCCTTTTGTCGCTCCTTTCCTATCTCCTCATCGCGAGTGCCTACCATACAACTTCGTATAATGCTAGCAGCCCCTCACTCCTATACACCCCATCTAACCTTTGGCATGCGGAGTATGTGCAATATACAGCAAATTTCCAGAATTACTGATCACTATCTCCAGTGAAATACCGTCTGGAGACAATTGTTCTCATTGGCTTATTTACCACTGGGCGGACGACTTTGCCTCAGTCACATTGAGTTTTGAAGGGTATAACTATCCATATATATTATTGTCATGCGCTGATATAGTGGTCAAAGTGTTGCTTTTGACCTTTATGTCTACTCTTGGACCGTCGGGGGTAACTATACCCTACAAATCGACGATGAAGAACCCACACAGGTGTCTGGCCGGACCTTGGATGGGGCATGCGTACCACCGTATTCCAAAGGCAACTTGACTTATACCACGCATAATGTCACTTTGAGCCTCTATGGTTCTCTCGTCGGATATACGTGCGTTCGCCTCCCATTACTATCGTATATTATGCTTATGTCTCACTCCCTTTGACAGTGTCACCGTCCCCGATCCTGGAGACGAGTCGAGTACCACACCGGCCTCTGCCCAGTCTGACAAGGCAAAACGAAAACGTGTCATCATCGCAGCCGCGTGCGGTGGCGGTGGCGGATTCCTAATCGCACTGTTCCTCATATGTTGCTGCTGCTGCAACGACGGCAAGTCCAAGAAGCAGAAAAACAAGCTGCAAAAACAATCGATATCCACGTACAAGTACGCAAGCACCGCGCCAACACCCGTGACCCCAAGAGTACAATCGGTCCCAGCAACGGCAAGCACCACCAGAACATATCACACACCTGGCGACAGTACCGTCATCAGTCCCGACCCTTGGTCCTCTTCGAAGTCTGTTCTTTCTGCGGCTCCTTCGACCCAAACTAGAACGACGACGACGACGAGGAATTCGACTCGGCCGCTCACTATCGCTACCGACACATTCGGTGCCGAACCCGTACTCTTGACGCCCACCAAGCCTCAATACGTATACCGGAAGAGTTTACCACCATCAGCATCGGAGCCAGGACTAGCACAACCACCATCCATACTCTCGACGATCACCGGGGTGCCTAAATACGGAGATCGGCAGAGTTTACCACCCACAGCATCCACCCAGTGGTCCTCCCTTCGATCCTCGATGCTTTCCCAAACAGAATGGCCACAGCAGCAACAACAACAGCAGCAGCAGCAGCAGCAGCAGCAGCAGCCTCCGCCACAGTATCAACCAGGACTCTTGGGATCCTTGCTCTCTCAAACAGAATCGAATGTGAAAGTACAGGCAAAAGGAAAAGGACCAGTGACGGAGAAAGCGAGAGCAGAGCCGGAAGCGGAATCGGAACTAGAACCTGGTACCAAGAAACTATCATGGATGGATCTGTATCCGATCGTTCCCCCTGCTTCAACGCTCTCCGTCCCTCCTCCAGCTGCAAATCCCGTTCGTAACGCCATTCCTAACATACGGCATTCGAATCCAACTGCTC
>WSTL01000225.1:1297-12732 GCA_019616975.1 Serendipita sp. 396
AGGGCAAAGGCGCAGGACTTCCTCGATTAGTTGACTTTCTATCTTGTGTGCAATCCAGTCACTATCCTCATAAACAACATATATTCAAACGCTTATTAGTTAAGATCACGGATCGAGACACAAGTTATAACGTCTAGGATGAAGAACGGGCGTATAAAAAGAATGCTATTAAAATCTCCATTCCTCCTTCGTATCCATCGCCCATGGGACTGGCAAGCCGCTTGGTTAGAGTTTTGGTCGATTCAGTCGCGTAATCACTCACATTTGGTACGTAAAGTCTTGGTGAAGAATAAAGTTATCGGAAGGTCATGTCTGGCGCAATACGCAGTAGTGATCCTAAGAAAGAGTCAGGATGGTTTAAGGGAGACCTTCGTACAAAATATACCTAGGGTCGAGATAATTGATTTTACTAAGAGCATTGTTAGCACCGAACAAAAGCTTCCAACTGCTGTTGGCTCACCTCGTGGTCAAACTAATGGTCTTCAGGTTTTCTTTATCGCTCTGCTTCAACTTCATTTTGTTGATAGCCTCAGTTTGCTTCTCAATCATTTTAACCAATTGATCGGCCGTGTACTCCTTAGTATCGTCCAGGTCCCTCCCTCGGAACGAATAGCCCGCCTTCTTCCTGTGCTTAACCCAGATCTCGTAGTCCGCTTCGAGCTCTCCCAGTTTCTTGTCAGCCTTCTCCTTACGAGCCTCGATCTCTTCCGCAGTTCCACCCGTCTCCTCGAGAACTTTCTTAGCCCGCTCCCATCCCTCTGTGAGTTCTTTCTTCTTCTCCGTGTAGTATTCTTCCTCAAAGCTTTCGATGGTTTCTTCGTCCTCCATATCTGACTCGGGCTCCGCCCATTGAGGGTACTTCTTCTTTAACTTGGGCTCTTGATGGAACAATTCTCGACACATGCCCATGCGTTGATGCTTCATGTATCCAATCTGGCGAAGACGGTTAGACAAGGGCCGCTAAGTTCGAAAACACTTATTACTGACCTGTAGGCCCATCTTCGCCATTCCAACTGCGTGGTTCTTAGGTGCAGCACGCTGATGGTTGCAAAGTTCTGCCGCCGTCTTGTTTGCGGCATTGTAGGCATTGACCTTCTCTTGCTGCAGAGCATTCGGTTTGAATTCAACGCTGAGGAGCTCCTTCTCGAAAGTGGTCGAGGCGTTGTAAGTACGGAAGACCTTTGCAGTGAGACCCTTCATGTAAGATCGTAGGTGATTGTTCATTCCCGAAGTCTGTACACCCGTTAGACTACGGTATTGAGGTCCAGAAAATGTACTAACCGTGACACGATCAAAGAGAAGATCAGCATCCTTCTTTGGAGCCGCTTTGAAGAGGCGAAGGTTCTTGAAGACTTGTGGATCGATATCATCGATTTCTTTGTAATAGCGAATCGAGTCCTTGCCCAAGAAATCAAGGATGACAAGGCCAGATTTGTCAAGAGTGACGTGCTCTAGACGTAAAGAACAACATCCGACCGTATCCGCTTCGTCCTCTCCCTTTTCATTTCCCGCTCGGAGTGCGTACCTATCAATGAGGTACATGGCAGTAGCACGTTGACGATCAGCCATAACTTTGGATTTCAGATCCGCTTGATAATCTTGACGAATTCTATCAATGTGGTTCTAGTGCATCACATTAGCGATTGAGCGAAAATAGCCGTGCAAGTAAAGATGTACCTTGAGCTCACGAGCCTTCTCAAACTTGTCGCGGTCGCTCTTGCCCTTGATCGAACTGGTTGCGGCAAGGAAAACGTACTTGCACTGCCCGTTAATGTTTTCTTTCCAATGGGCGAGCCAGGTGACCGTATTATCGTGTTGGACCTCTTTCCACTTTCCTGGGATTCCCGGGACCGGAGTCTTTTCACCCTCGCCAATATTGATGACAATGTCTTCCGGTCGAACACGTTTCTATGAGACATAAGTCGAAGAAATCGAGAACCATTGGAGGTTTCATACCTTGACGCAGCCTTTCTTTGGATGCTCTCCTCGACCACGGAACAGGCCAGGGGGTTCAACACGGAAGTTGCCGACTTTCTCAGGTCGTCCATTTAGCATACACGTCGCGTAAGGCGCTTCTTCTTTGGCTTTTTTCTCTTTGAGTTCTTGTTTCTCTGCTTTAGTCAGCCGTTTAAGACGAGCCTTCTCTGCGTCGATATACTCGGTCATTGGTCTGAAGTCGCATTTATCTATACTCTTGATCTTGACACCGTTGCGCTGCAATAGATTGTTAACACACCTATTCAATCGTACTGAGCTACAAGACGTACAGGTGGATGATCTGCAAGGACGGATTGCCAATCCTTGAAGAAATTGGCTCGGAACACGGCATTTTGAGCATGATCGGTTTCCAACATTGCAGCGAAGAAACCAGCCACCTCTTCAGACTCTGGAGGGAGGTCGACTGGCTTGCCTACGAACAGATAAGATAGAGTCTATTGGGATGATCGAAACTCACCGTCATAAAGCATCTTCACATGACGAGGAAGAGGAATGTATGGTGGCGGGAAGAGGAGACCTGCATGCACCAATGTGTCCCATTTCTTCGATCCATCTCCTTCAACGTCCTCTGGGGCATCTTCCTCCCACCATTTGAAGACCTCTTCCTCCTCTTCCTCCTTTTTGGCCTTAGGGGCCTTTTGCTTGGATTCCTTCTTAGGCCGTGGGGATTTCACCTCATCTATGTCCATGTCGTCCTCGTCTTTTACCTCCTTTTTTACTCGTTTCTTTGGAGGTGCCTTGGCTTTCTTCGTAGGCTTTTCTGTTTCGGTGTCGCTGTCCATATCCTCGTCACTTGTCTCGGACGATTTTTTCCGTTTTTTTGCAGGAGCCTTGGCCTTGCCATTCGCTGCCGGGGCGCGTTTGGCCGTCTTCTTAACCAGGGGTTCTTCATCTGAGGAATCTGAACTCTCATCTTCGCCATCATCCTCTTGACTGGCTTTGGATGAAATTGGCGGAACGTTGTCGTCGTCAGAGGATTCCTCCTTGTACGACTTGCCATTGGAGCGACGGTTTGACCGCGACGATGTGGCACCCACGGCGGCTGCGTGAGCCCCGGGCATTGGTACTTTTTTGGTCATCACAGCGAGGGGAGCATCATCCTCGTCAGAATCTTCAGTTTTGATACCATTGCCATGCCCGTTCTGAGCTCCTTGAGCGGTTGACATCGCTGACTTTACGCGTTTAGCCTAGATGCAGACCATATAGTTAGCTGGATAATAATTAAAAGACTTTCAAAGTGTTACCAATGGCTGTTCGTCGTCAGAGTCGTCGCTGGAGTTGTCGAGAGCTCGTTTGCCGTTTGACCTATGGCTACTGGCGTCTCCTTTTTTCTGCTTTTGAGAGTTAACTTTGCTTGCTACAACCACTAAGGGCGCGTCATCGTCGCTGGAAAGCTGCATCGGGGGCGTGGGGAGTGCGGACACAGTGCGGATGGGGACTTAGTCAAATTCGCAACATGGTGCCCTCCCGCTAGCGCCCCTTTTGTACCCAGTGAGGAGAATGCAGACCCTGCAGGATAATCGAGAAATTCTGAAAAATGCTCTAAACGCTATTCAAGCTGCTAGAACATCGTTTCCGATGGTTTTAGCGAATGCCAATAGACCGCTTCAGCCTAGACCTCAACCTCAAAACCCTGTACCTATTCCTGCCAGGTTTAATGCTGCCTTCAGTGCTATAGACGCACTGGAAGAGATAATTTCTCGATCTTCGACACAAGAAGCCTTTCTTGCAGCCCAAAAACTGCCACCAGCTCCTGCAGTACGGAAGCGCAAGTACATCGACAGTTCGTCCTTTGTATCCTATAAAGTCTAAGAACATCTTCAGGCGTTCTGTTACGGAGAATGTATCGTCTATCTCCACCACTAAGCGCCCGAGCGTTACCCGAGCTGAGGTTCCTTCTACGACAGCACTCCCGACAATTGTACGTTCAGATCCATGGCCTTTGAATAGCAAGACACTGGAGGATTACATCCGACATGTCAACTCCCAAGGACACATTCGTCTAAACCTATGGGCAGCTAGCAGAGATGTGGCTCCTCGTCCCGACGACTCAAATCTTCTCAAGCCCAGGTACCTTCGCATGACCCTTCCTAACATATTCACTGCATTCTTAGACATAGCCGAACACCAGCAGGGTCAGGGAGGGTATCATGTTTTGCTGGTGACACTCTTCGGTGCACGAGAACAGGTTCAGGTCAATTTTCGACCCTACGTACTGGACTCACCTTCCTTCAGAAACTTCCTCATTGTTCATCTGAATACGCCGTTTTTCAAAAGATGTCCCAATTTCTGACATCAGTCATTCAGTCGCACCCGGAAATTGAGGTCCCAACCGTCGTAGTAAGAAGGCTGCCACGCCCGAGTTCAGTCACTCATAACGATCGACAGGATTTACTTTCGTCGTATCAATATCTCTTCAACGAGCCCTGTATTCTTTGTGATCAATGTTGGTCGATGGAAGGTATGACAATTGTATCGGGTTGTCGCATTTCCTTACTCACCCGCTTCTTTTTCTCTTTCTTAGGTGATCTTCCTCCTGTACAAAGGTTGTGGATGCCGCCTCCGGAAAACGAAAGTGGTTCCTTGGGTCAATGGGTCCCTCGTCATCACTTGTGTGCTGAACGGAGAGGTCACTAGGTCTTAGCTCCCGCTATTCTAGCTACAATCGTTGTGTATACTCGATCGACATACATCAGGTGTAGTTACAATGAGTGTTACAATGGCCGTTCTCTGTGATTCGCCAAAATTAATTCAGCGAAACGCAACAATCCAAAGGAGTTGATTATGTGTGATGCTCCAAGTATCGACGCCACGAAATAAAATGTACCTGCTATTCGTGTATAGGTGAGGGTCGTGCGCAACAGATAGGCACAAATTGGGAAAAAGTTGTTCACTGTGTGAACGGGAGTAGCCGATCGATGGAAGCTTTAGGTCCATCTCCTGGCTAGAACCAAAATGGAGACTAATCCACACACAGAGGGTAACTTTATTTGCGTCGCTTGATCCGACTAAAGTCTTGATAGACGCTAGCAGCGGCGCTCGAATGTCGAAAGATTTGAATTTGCTCAACATCGAAAGCTGAATATCTTGTGCCCTAAAACACATAGCGATGTATCGTGACTTGCGCTTGAAACTTGTCGGAGGTCGAAGGGCGATTTCCAAAGGTATTATGCGTGGTCGTCGAAGGTTGTTGATAAGGCTGCGGTGTATGGATAGGGGAAGAAGGAATGCGGATATAACACGTATGGGAATACAGTGAGAAGGAAGGTGGAGGAATCGTGGGTACAGTCACAATGGAAGGAGTGTACAAAAAGAGCCAAACGCGCAAAGGAAAGAGACACCTGAAAGAGCATATCATATACAGGCCGCCTCGTCGGGAAGATATCGTGATACGTCGAGAGGAAGAGAGCTGGGCCGCCCGTTCTTCCAGTCTTCCTCAACATAAGGCTTAGAGAAGGTACTAGGAGAATATGAGAATTAGGTAGTCAAGTAGACAAGACAAGATAACTTACAGTGTACCCTTAATGATCCTGGCCTTTGGCTTGAACTTGAGACACGATATCAATTGATGTAGTACAATCTTCATTTCCATATGAGCAAATCTCATCCCAATACAGACCTGTTAAACGTATTTGTCAATGCCCGATACGTCCGTAGTGATCGGATACATACTCGGGGTCCTGCGGAGAACGACAACATGTGGGAATAGGCTCCTGGAAGACGAGAGACCTCTTTCGGAAGAGCTTCCCAACGTTCAGGCCTAGAAATACAGTTAGCTCGATGATAAATTGGCTAGAAGCTAAACGTACTTGAACTCCCAGGCGTCATCGCCCCATATGGTCTTATCAATATTCACGGCTTCCAAAGGGAGATGAATCCACTGTCCCTGCTTGACCCTCAAAACATTTTCTACTTTCCCATCTCTCATGACCATCGACTCTGAAAGTGGTATCTCGTCATCCACCATCGCAACACGAATAGTAGAATGGATCGACGGTGATAAACGTAGGCTCTCCTTGATTACGGCATCGAGATATGGAAGTGAATCGATGCTCTCGAAGAGGGCCAATATCTCATCGTCACCGCAAACTTGAGACGGTGAGTATGTTTGGACAGTGCAAAGTTCTTCCCGAAGTCGCTCTTGGACCTCTGGGTGCAACGAAAGATAGTGCAAGGTCCATGTAATAGCTAGTGCTGTAGTCTCTGACCTAGATGGGACTTAGTATGCTGGAATAAGACCATTGGGCTGAATGAACTCACCCGCCACTCAATAAGGTATTCACGATATCTAAGAGCTCCTCGTCGGACATGCGTTGATCTTGTGGTACATCAGGGTGACAATTGGCTTTAACTAGAGAGGGCTCAGTATAATTCGGAAAACCAGAGAAACTACGACTGACGGAAAAGAGTGAGAAAGTCACGATGCTTGCATTTCTCCCGTTGGGCTAGGAGCCGTCGCTTTTCGTCAATCAGTTTCATTCCAAAGTCGTAAACTGTCGCTTTGCATCGTCTCAATGTCATGAACATGTCTGTGGGCTTGTAGAACAATCAAGTCAAAATCACCCTCTTTTTGATGAGATATCTTTCTCTTACTATATAAGGTTGAAGCTTTGGTATGCAGATTCCCAAGAAAGTGAGGAGTGGATTCTGCTTTTTCAGCAACTATGTATCGTTAGTGTTTTGACAGAGACAGTTGCAATAGAATAGAACGTACAACTCCGAACATTTCCATGTATGTTTTGTGAATCTAATACATATTAAGCCTAATGTCCACCGAGAAAGGAGTACATACCTTATTGGAATCATCTTTAACACAATCGAGATTGACCCCTAGGCCAACTTCAGCGATAATATCCTGAAAGACAGCGTTAGTCACTTAGATGGACAGAGACCGAAGTAGGTTTAGGTGAGCGGAAGAGAATGAAACTTACTAAGCTCAACCGTTGGACCCACATCGCCGTTTCGATCGTAGCCTCGCCTTCTTCGGCTCCCTGAGTACTCGCTATCCATTTCTCCGCCAACTGCGAGGATTTCGTGAACATGATTGGGAGGAAAGATTGCAAGTTTCGTTCGCCGAATGCCTGGTCGGCGATACGTCGTTGGCACCGGTGCTTTGTACCCTCTGCAGAAAACAGAGATTCGCCAATGATGGACGAAATGAATGCCCTTGATTGCCAGGGCTTTTGATAGGTTTGAGAACGTTGGAGGATATACCCAATTGCCATTGGGTCCATCGTCAATATTCGTTGATCAAACTGTCAAAACGTATTGATATATGTTCCATGCACGAAGCTCAGTCGGTTCACATACTTTTGCGAGACCGAATACCCTCAACGTCCTTCCGTATTTCTCAAGAAAAATCTCGTGAACTTTCCACGAGCGTTTCGAGCTAAATTGAAGATGTTAGAACGCGTTTTACACGTTTTGGTGAGGCGCATTACTCGAACAAGGCGGGCAGATTCGAGCCCCAGAAGGTGGCCGTGATAGGGCCAGGGAGGAGCGAGATGGGCGACCATATTATGGGATGAGCGATTTTTAGAAAGAGATAACGGGCAATGATGCCCCCAGCGACTATTGGAAGAGCAAGAACGTATAAAATGGTGGGCATTGATGGTGATGAGCAGACTTCACCACTTGCCACTAACATTCGGGCGTGGTGGCGGAGACCTGAAACTAATTGGAAAATTCAAGAACGGAAAGGTGCAAGGTATGTTCCATCACCACAAAAATGCTCGTTATAAGTATATTTTATTTTCAATGGAGCTCGCCGCAAGGGCGTTGTAAGTGCATAGTCGGAGATCGGCGCTTTAAAATGCAACAATTGAATTTTGCCTTAAACAGCACCCCCTGCTTGTCTATCGAAAAGAGACTCGGACATGAAACATGAGAATATATTAAACGAGTGGATCACCTACAAACGGTGGGTAACGGGCGGGATGGGAATAATGAATGGGAATGGGCGCGTTCGACTTGTTGGGAAACTGTTATGGCTGAATACAATCCTTGAGTGCTCAAAAATACATCAAACAACGAAGTCTTCCAATACCGGCGTGCGAGGGTATATCCCTTCCCAAATAGGAAACTGCAATGCCTTCGACAGCTTATGCCTTTGAACTGACACGACGGCTTGCTGCATTCGTACGCTCCATTGGACAGCTAACCACGGTTGAGAAACCCTGATTCGTATCATTGGAAACGCGGAATACCGCCTCAAAGGATGCATCGAAATCTGCCTCGGTTAATGGTCCCAAGATAGACGAACTCGAGACAGGGCGAAGGAACACGGTCGACGGTTGTCTTTTGGGCAACACGGATTGTTTTGAACCTGGTTCAGTAACTACTCCTCCTTCCTAAAGAGATAAAAGAAATCAGCAAGATGCGATCCACGGAAACATAAGCATGTACCCAGCAGCTCGTAGTGTCAACAACCCCATTAGTGGACATACTCCTTTCAGGAGCCGTGTCCATGGAACCTCGACCCAAATCTGTTATGAAGTTTTTGAGAGCTGTTCCCATCCGAGCCGAAACGAAGGAGAAGTCGCCAGTAGTAATGATCTGGGTAACAGTCTTGTCTCCTTCTTCATTATCAGATGTATCAGCAGACGCAGTCAAGGGGGGAGTATGATCATCATCAGAGCCGTTCCCGAGGTCCGAGATTTGGGACACAGTACATGCAGTGTCTGAGACTACAGTGGTAGTAGATCCAGATTTGTGTACTTCAGGCCCTGGTCGATTATACGGGAGAGAATTACCGATAGAACTAGAGTCGTTATCCTCGTTTGACGGTTGGTCTTCTGAACCCGAAAGCAAATCCGAGAGAGCAATCGGATCTAGATGAGGCATAATGGAAGCGGAAATACGCGGGCCATACAATTTCGTCGGTGGCGTTGCGATCATGAGCCGGCTGTCATCCACCTCTGAAGGTTTCGAGTGCTTCCTTGACAATGAACTTTCGCTCTTTCGTATTTTACCGGTTTTATCCATCGAGTCCGACGGATGACACGACGTTAGTTCATCCATGTCGCTATCAATTGCTGGATTCGGTGTACTAATCATCACAGCAAGGGAGGCGCAAGAGAGGGACTTCAGCGCACTCGAGGTGAAAGCATTTCTCTTGTTCCCATCGTGGATACCGGTCGTCATATTTGAGGAATTAACGTCAGTGTTCACCTCGGAGAAAGGAATCCTGGGTGGCATTAGGCCGCCAATCATTTGGACGGTTGCACTGAATATAGAGTAAGTATCAGTAGTGACGCTAAGACTGCTTTTGTATTGCTTACCCATCTTTAAACGCCTTCTGCTGACAATGGGGCAGGTTGAGGTCGATAAAGCTTTTACGCCTCAGGAGTTTATCCTTCCCTCTACTTAGAGTTTTCGAGACGAGCGAGAAGGATTTAGAGGCGGTAATCCCAGTCTTGGATACCGTGTTCGCGGCATCTGAGCATGTCCTGGAGAAGCTCGAGCTCCTCAGACGCGATGGCCCATCCAACGCTTCTGGAAGTGTGAGGAGTTCGTTGGGTGATTGAGATTTTTGCATAGCTATGGGAAACGATATGTTCGCAGGGCCACGATTGTCCAGGTTGGGGGTTTGGAGGAGTGATTGTGACATGTTCCCGAGATCGACGGTAAGGGTGACCGATGAGGCTAAGATGGCACGACTGACATTGCTCACAGAAGCACCTGGTTTAAATGTTGATAGTGAGCGTTCGTTGTGGCTTTTCCGGATCATCGAGGGTGTAAGTAAAGCTTCAGCCATGACAAAGATAGAAAGTACTATCTAATGATAGAGGAATGAAAGTGGATTAAAAGGTGTTTAGAGTAAGTTGAGAGCTCTAGGTCGTCACGGCCACTTTGAGGACGAGATCAGGTCCAAGATGTAGTTCCGTTGTTGACTGAAACCAGCGGCCACATAATACCTCTAAAATATCTTTAAAGTAGAATGGTTTAGTGAGATCCTTGAGAGTCGAGTACAAATTACAGGTTCTTCCTGTCATTGATTATTCCAGCTTCAGATCGTACAAGGCAGTTTGAAGTCATGTATCCAAAACCAAGATGACATGTCTCATAAGCTCCATTTAGGACACTTCGAGTTTTCAGCAAAGCAACAAGGGGGGGTTATCCACTCGTACTCCTCCAATTAGTAGAGTCTCGCTTTACTTTTCGGAGTGCCAGGTAGACCATATGAACCCGATTCATAGGCTCGCTGCGTCGTCGGTGTGTATGTTTTGGATGGTGAGTCTCGTCCGTATGAGCTCCAGGTTCTGGGCTTGGACTTCGAGAAGAATCCGGTGAATGAGGCGTAATATGGTCTGTAAAGAGAGAATAATTGTCGGAAACGAGATTCCGAGATGAGCTATGATCAGAAAGGATCGATCTACAGTTATGAATGCGTGTACCTGTTGATCCCGTTATGGCTGTTAGGTCTTCGTCATGCCTTTGTCTTTCATGCTTTCGAAACTTTCTCATAGCAGAGGTGGATGCATCTGGCGGTTCTTCAATACACATCCTACAGTGCAGGGAAAGATTGGCATACGTTCAATTTTCTCCCAAGGGAGTTTATTCAAGAGGTTGTGCAGCAGACCATGCTTAGCCGGATCATGATCTTGATGAAGACCGATAGTATGATGGCCAAATTCATGTTCTGGAGTACCGTCGTTGGTCACCTTGAAGCCTGCCGCCTCTGCTACACTCTTCCTGATACTGCAGAAAGAATGATTTAACGCCCATAGATACTACTCAAATACATACCGATACAGTGGCTTGTCGCTATGAACCTTGTGTGCGTACTCCCATGTTGAAAGACCAGAGCTGACTTCCCAGTTAATTGTTGTGACGTCGAATATTTTGGCTCTCACCTTCCGGCTTCATGAACTCCTCTGCTATTAGTCGGGAAATCCTCATGAGTTATTCCTTCTACTGCATGATGCTCGTCGCCGCCTCTGTAAAGCCAAGGGTCCCCATGATGCTCGTCTCCCGGTGGTGCTTGGCCTGCTGCACGAGCAAGAGAGGCACCAAGAAGAAATAAAGAGCCAAAGATTGAGATTCTCATATGTAATTAAAGCGTTGGGCAAAGAAAGAAGGAAAGAAAGGAAAGAAAAGAAAGGCCCAACGAGGAGGAAAAGAAGGGGAGATCCAGTCCAAGATTTCAACCTCACGGGCGCATTGGATCTTTAACGGCCGTAGGTTCTGTTGGCGTTGTTACCATGGTGTGGCCAGCCTTGAAGGAGGAGGGGATCCTGCTGTGCAAGAAGCAGTCCGCGGATTCTGAGCGCAGGACACCTGCAGCGTGACCCTCCTCCTTGGCATAACCCTTTTAATGCAATTTGCGATGATTGTTGCCCCGCAACGCTCCTTCGATATGCGGTGCTTGTGAAGTTTCCTCTGTGATAAAATCGCGAATCACCCCGTTTGGGTTCCTCAGAATACTC
This sequence comes from Serendipita sp. 396, assembly GCA_019616975.1. Taxonomy (NCBI): domain Eukaryota; kingdom Fungi; phylum Basidiomycota; class Agaricomycetes; order Sebacinales; family Serendipitaceae; genus Serendipita; species Serendipita sp. 396. The sequence goes on from WSTL01000225.1 coordinate 12,724, forward strand.
CAGTAAGAG
>WSTL01000227.1:2314-13706 GCA_019616975.1 Serendipita sp. 396
AAGTTGTGAAGAACACCCGTGACAACAGAATGCGTTATGAGGTGAAACGATCCAGTGCAGAGTTCCGATTCCAATTCATATAAACACAAGTTTGGTATCAACTTGACAGTATCATAAGTCCATCCAAAAAGGTGTATTATTCTTCTACTACCACCGTTTGGGATTTTGAAGAAAAGAATAGATATCATTGGACGTTTCCTAAGAACAGGGTATACCGATAACGCGACAAGCACCAATTCAGCATAAGAATGAAACGAGATAGTGACCCATACGTACCTTTGAGAGAAATATCGCTGTCGAGTGTAAATGCAGACCCGAATGAAACCACTCCTTGTTGTTCACAAACGCCCTAAATGGCAACCCAGATTCAATGACGACAGTCTTCTCATCCTCCAGAATCGTCCAACTCCACATATCACGAACGACAGTATTGCGACACAAAGGGAAGTCGTAATCAGTGGCCCCGCGAAGAATCGGACGTGGGTTAAAATCCAGAATAACCGGATAATCGAAGGTATCCGTTCTGTTCGATCTCCAGTTTTCAATATTATCACTCGCATCGAATGCATTCGAGCGAGTGGAGGTTATCATTCGGGCACCGTGTACCCCTCTTTCTGATGGCGTAAGAAGACAATTAGGAGGGAACCATCTGGAGCCCTTAGGACCCCACAAGTTCCAGTCCAAATCAACAGGGTACTGTTCTTGATCCACCAAAGCCACTTCACAGGCTTCCAATAGCCGTTGAGTCGAGAACACCACCACACACGGAGCACCAGCAGCAGTGGGCCAGAATTGGAAGGCAAATATATCCAAAGATGGGTCTGGAGCGAACTTTCCAGCTATTTGTGCAGGAGATGTTTGAGTGAGGGTCTGTTGAGGATACGTGAAAAGGAAAGGATACGGTAATGTCGATACAGGGAGTTTGATCCTATGCGTAACACATCCATTGGAAATCGAATAAACAACCATTTGCATATTCCCATAGTCATTCAATGTGGGATAGTCATCCGTAGGATCCGCGACGAGCAATAGTTGATTCTGAGAAAGGATCATCGACGCAACGGCTGTTTGACGGAGCTATTTGAGATTTGTGATGTTAGCCTGAGTGTAATGAGCAAGACTTCAAACAAACAAACCACGATCACTTCCCCACTCTTCCAATTCCATACGGTGACCCCACCTCGAACATTTTTGACAAGCAAAAGAGATACCATATCACCACGTAATTGAAGCAGCCACGTTTCCGAGGTGAAGGGCGGGTAAGAAGGAGATGTATGTTCCACAGAAGGCAAGATCGCCTCAGGATGAGGGCCACCTGTGGAAATCGCTCTAAAGTGAAGTCGATAGTCGATCCTGCCAGCACTGTCATCGGGTGTCAATTTAAACTGCGATTCAAGGTGACGGGGCCATTTACTTGGGTACGATCGTTCGTTCAAGCAACACCACCAAATCGGAACCAGTAGAAAAGACAAGGTCGGTCGCTCCGGCATCTATATCTCGAATTAGGTGAGTATATCTCTTCTCTGTCGGATTGGGCTGGTATATATTATAGTTTTGATCTGCAGGAGCCAACATCTCGTGAAAATGGAGGGTCTTGAGTTGCTCATCAGTCCCTCCAGGACTTGCAAAGCAGGTGATCCCATCAGATATCTTTAAAAAGAAGAAAAGTTCAATCACAGGAGTTCATGGATTTGAGAAACAAAATAGAATGCGTACCTCTAAAGGGCCCTCCTTATAAGGGATCTTCCAAGCGGAGCGGGGACTAAACATCATTGTGGCTTCTCTAATACGGAATATTTCATCCAAAAGGTGTTGAGCAGATGAAGAAGGGTATCTAAGATGACGATTATGTGGGCCAACCACGAGGAGTCCATCTACACCTGCTTCAATGATGATTTGTAGCAGAACAGAGCCATCAATAAGTTCATGAAGTTGCCTTGAAATCTGAAAAATAGCCAATGCAGATCATTTTTGCTGAACGGATGAGGAGAGGTCTGGGATGGTTGAGCAAAGACGTACATACCATTCGACATCGGGCCAAGGTAAGAGGATCAAGGTTGAGAAGGATCTGTTCTATGATTTCGTTTGGTAGCTCAGAGAATGCCATCAGTGATCGGTGCCTGCAAGAGCAATATTAGTCGGAGACCGATAGTATACTGGTCTGAAAGTTGCTCGAATCTCGTTTATTTAAATTTTTACAAAATATCCGGTGAATAAAAACTATTACGTACAATTTGGGATGATCTGAAGAAGGCGCGCTCACTCTTGAGTTGGAGAAGCCAGTGACCGACGGTTATCGGGAGAATAGACCCACGTTTCTAAACGAAACAGGTGAGCTGGTGCGAGAAGAAAGTCGATTTAGGCCAAATATGGCGAACCAGTTGTGGTGGTCGGGTCGAAGAATAACTGTTTCCCCTGCCCTTTATTAGTGTGCTACTGAAGGTAGACATACTCGATGCTCGTCCAAACAGCGCCAGAGAATATTGCTCTAGATAACTCAGGTTGATTCAAGTGCGATTCGTGTGAGAGTATAGTACAAAATGGACAAGTACGATTGAAAGCAGCAGGTCTTCACAAATGCTACAATATAAAAGAATATAGTCCAAAACTCTGATATTAACACAAATTCGGTGTCAGGTCCTCAATAGTATCAGACCTTCCAACAAGTGATCGGGATGGCAAGAAACACTGACATGGAGTCTTTACTCCGTCGTCTTCCCATTATACCATACGTTTGGGTGTTGAAGAAAAGAGTAGATCTTGTTAGATTTTTCCTGAGACAAGGATTTACAGACAACACGAGACACATCAAGTAAGCAAAAGAAGGAAATTGACTGAAAGTATTAATACACACCATTACAGAAACCAGAGCGGTTGAGTGTAAATAAATGTCTGAATCAGACCACTCCTCCTTGTGCACAAATGCCCTAAAGGGCAACCCAGATTCGATGACGACTTCCTTCTCGCGTTCTAGTATCGTCCAACTCCAGATATCACGAACAACGGTGTTACGACACAAAGGAAAGTCACAATTCGTAGCTCCTTGAAGAATCGGCCGCGGGTTAAAGTCCAGAATAACAGGATTGCCGAGATCATCATTTTCGTTTGACGCCCAATTTCCAATGCGATCGCCCATATCGAGTGCATTAGAGCGAGTGAGGGCTACCAATCGAGGGCCGTGTATCCCCCTTTCTGACAGTCCGCTAAGAGAATAGGGAGGGAACCATCGCGAGCTTTTGGGGCCCCATATACTCCATTCCACATCAACAGGATATTGCTCTTGATCCACAAACGCTGCTTTACATGCCTCCAGTAGCCGTTGCGTCGAGAACACCACGGTACACTCAGCATCATCATAATTAGCGTAAGGGGTCCAGAATCGCAAGGCAAAGATATCCAAAGATGGATCTGGGGCAAATTTTCCAGCCACTTGTGCGGGAGGTATCTGAAGGAGAGTTTGTCGGGGATATGTGAAAAGGAAAGGATCCAGTAATGCCAATAGAGGGAGTTTAATCCTATGCGTAATGCATCCTTTCGAAATCGAATAAACAACCATATGCATATTTCTGAAGTCGGTAAATGCGAGGGGGTCCCCATTGGAGTCCCTGACGAGCAATAGTTGATCCTGAGAAAGAAACATGGACGTAAGAGCCGATTGACACGGCTATTTGAGATTTCGAGTATTAGCGTAAATACACTAGATAAAATTTCAAGCAAACGAACCACGATCACCTCTCCGCTCTTCCAGTTCCATACAGTGACTCCACCTCGGGTGTCTTCTTGGACGAGCAATAAAGCCACCATATCATCATATAGTTGAATTGACGTCTTCAATTGGATTTCTGGGGAAAGAGGAGATGTATATTCGATATGAGGCAAGGTCGCCTCGGGATGAGGGACACCTGTGGAAATGGTTTTAAAGTGAAGTCGATAGTCGATCTTATCGATGCTATCGTCTAATATCAATTAAAATCGCGATTCGGGATGAAAACCAATCAGTTACTCGGGTGTAATGATCTCTTCAAGTAACACCACCAAATCGAAACCAGTGAAAAAGACGAGATCAATCGCTCCGGCATCTATGTCTTGTATCATCCGAGTATATCTCTTTCCAGTTGGATCGAGCTCAAACGGGTCATGGCCTTCATCCGTAGGAGCCAGCATTTCGTTGAAATGGAAGCTCTTGAGTCGTTCTTCGACCCCTCCAAGAACTGTAGAGCAGATGATCCCATCGGATATCTTTCAGAAGAAAATATTGATCAATTACAGGAGTCCATACATTTGGGAAACAAAATATGGTGCGTACCTCAAAAGGGCCTGGTTCATAGGGGGTTTCCCAGACGGAACGGGGGATAAACTGCCTTAGGGCTTCTCTAATACGGAATATTTCATCTAAGAGGTGTTTAGCAGATGAAAAAGGGTATCCAAGATGACGATCATGTGGGCCAACCACGAGGAGACCATCTATGCCCGCTTCAATGATGATTTGTAGCGAAACTGAGCCACCAATGAGTTTATTGAGTTCTCTAGAAATCTGAAAGATGATGGATGTAAGTCATTTTTGCTGAACGGATAAGAAGTCCGAGATGGTTGAACGAACGCAAACATACCGCACGACATCGAGCCAGAGTGAGAGGATCAAGATCGAGAAAGATGTGCTCTATAATTTCGCTTGGTAACTTAGAGAATCCCATAAACAATCACGGCCTCCAGGAGCAATATTGGTCTCTGGTCAACGGTGAGGGGCGCGTATAACAGTCTAGAAGCTGCAAAAACCTCGTTTGTTCAAGTAGCTGTCGAATATCCAGTGAATAAAGCGAGCCTTTGTTTACAAGTTGAAGAAGGATGCACCTACTCGTGGAGGTCTACAGACTTTGACCAACAATTATCGGGATAATCACTTCTCCGAACGAGATGGATAAGCTGGTGCAAGAAGCAAGTCGGCTCGAGCTAGATGTGGTGGACCAGTTGTAGTGGTCGAGTCGAAGTGACAAATAATTCATTTGCCCCCACACTTTCAGGCTCGACGGCAAGTATTCGATACCCAGTACACCTTGAGGATAATATTAGGATGTAGAATCTCGGAGGTGGTACGTAAGGAACTGTGAAAGAGGTGCAGGAGGCACTATGCGGGCCACAGGACGAAAGGAGAATAGTACTGGGGCTGATTCTAGAGTCATACAGAGCAAGAGCGAACCAACAGTACCGGACGTTGCTCGACTGGTCATCGGATATTATTTTATACTCAAACTTGACCCTAGCGCATTTTTGACAATGAAGGAGGATATGCGACACAAGGGATATGTCCTGTTGAAGATAGATATATTTGATGCCGGTCCAAACAGCAAAGAATGTTGCAAATAACTCAAGAGAGTTCGGTCCAAGCACAAGACATTGAGAGCATAGTGCGTGGACGAGCACAAATGAGAGCGGTACGTCCTCACAAATGTTAAGGGATGAAATAATCCACTGTATAAGTCTGATTCCAATCCAATAAAATATAAGGTTGATACCAGATCCTCAATATACACCTTCCCAAATCGAGTGACAAAATCAGCAAGAAGCACTGAATCGACATGGAGCCTTTACTCTGTCGTTCCCCCAGTATTCCACATGCTTGGGTGTTGAAGAAAGGAATGAATATCATTGGACTCATCCTGAGGCAAGGATTGCAGACAACACAAGCATCAAGTAAGCAAAGGATCGAAAGCGGTGGAGATTAATGGATACATACCATTAAGGAGACTAGGGCAGTCGAGTGTAAATAAACATGCAAACTAGGCCACTCCTTCTTGTTCACGAATGCCCTAAAGGGCAACCCAGATTCGATGACGACTTCCTTCCCGCGTTCTAGTATCGTCCAACTCCACATATCACGAATGACAGTATTACGACACAAAGGAAAGTCACAATTCGTAGCCCCTTGAAGAATCGGTCGTGGATTAAAGTCAAGAATAACAGGAGTGTTGAGGTCACCTTCTTCGTTTGAGACCCAATCTCCAATGTGATCATCCGCATCGAAGGCATTAGGGCGAGTGAAGGCTATCATTCGTGCACCGTGTATCCCCCTTTCTGATACTGAGCTAAGAGAACAGGGAGGGAACCATCGCGAGCCTTTGGGGCCCCATAAGTTCCAGTCCACATCAATAGGATATTCCTCCTGATCTACAAACGCTGCGTTACAGGCATCTAGTAGCCGTTGCGTGGAGATTACCGCGATACACGGACTGTTATGACTGGACACGAATCTCAAGGCGAAGATATCCAAAGATGGATCTGGAGCAAATTTTCCAGCCACTTGTGCGGAAGGTATTTGAATGAGGGTCTGTCGAGGACATGTGAAAAGGAAAGGATGCCGCAATATCAACGCAGGGAGCTTGATATTGTGTGTGATGCGTCCTTTCGAAATCGAATAAACAACCGTTTTCATTTTTTCAAAGTTGCTGAAAGTAGGAGGGTCCGCTTTTGGGTCCGCGACGAGCAGTAGTTGATCCTGAGAGAGAAACATGGACGCAATCGCCGCTTGACAAGGCTATTTGGGATTGAAGTGGTTAGTCTAAATACACTGGGTAAGGGTCCGGACAAACGAACCACGACCACCTCTCCGCTCTTCCAGTTCCATACAGTAACTCCACCTTGAACGGCTTGGACGTCTTGGACGAGCAGGAGAGCCACCATATCATCATATAATTGGGTGAACCATGTTTCTGACAAGAATTCTGGGGAAAGAGGAGATGTATATTCGACATAAGACAACCTTGCCTCAGGATGAGGACCACCTGTGGAAATGGCTCTAAAGTGAAGTCGATACTTGATCCTTCCAGTACTATCATTCACATGTCAGTTGAAACGTAGTTCGAGATGACAACGCATTTACTCGGTTGCGGCCGTCCGTTCAAGCAACACCACCAGATCGGAACCAGTAGAAAAGACAATGTCATCTGCTCCGGCGTCCGTATCTCGTATTTTGTGGGTATATCTCTTCCCATTCGACTCGGTCTCAAACGGATTATGGCCTTCGTCCATCGGAGCCAACATTTCCCAGAAATAGAGGGTCTTGGGTCGGTCACCGGCCCCTACAGAGCAGATGATCCCATCAGATACCTTTTAAAGAAAGAAATTATCTAGTAAACAGAGAGCCCATACACTTGGGAAACAAAATACGGTGCGCACCTCCATAGGGCCTGTTTCATAAGGAATTCTCCACACGGAGCGGGGCATAAACTTCCTTATAGCTTCTCTGATATAAATTATTTCATCCAAGAGGTGCTTAGCAGATGAAAATGGGTATCTAAGATGACGATTATGTGGGCCCACCACAAGGAGACCATCTATGCCTGCTTCAAGGACGATTTGCAGCGGGACGGAGCCATCAATGAGTTCGTGAAGTCTCTTTGAGGTCTGAAAGATGGTGTCTATAAGTCATTTTTTGCTAAATGGATGAGAGATCTGAGATGGTTGAGCAAATGCATACCACTCGACATCGGGCTAAGGTAAGAGGATCAAGCTCGAGAAGGATCTGTTCTATAATTTCGTTTGGTAGCTCAGAGAATACCATTTATGACCGCTGGCTCCGGAGACCAGCGGCGACTGGAACTAAACGGATGGATGCTTGCAGACTATGACCAACGGTTATCAGGAGAACCACACATACAAAGAAAACGGGCGGATTAGTGCAATCAACGAGTCGATTCGAACAAGAATATGGCGAGCGAAGGCGAGCCAATTGTGGTAGTCGAGTCGAAGACGCGTCGCGTTAACAAGGGCCAAACATTGCTCACAGAGTCTACCTACGGCTATCACCCGTGCCAGTCTAATAAGGGTCTGCATCTTCAACATTTCTCCAAATCACAAATTCTGTAAGGTTTTGGCCCAGCACGAGTTTGAATTATCGAACCAATCTACTAGTGGATAAACACGAAATGAGGGACAAGACTACTTCACTTCACATAAAAGAGCACTCTGGGTCCAAATATCCGTCGCTAGGAGGAGATCAAAAGCCTACTTAACACACCACTACCCTAGTTATCGCCAGCCTGGCTAGCTCGTCGTCGCATCTCTTTCGATATTCTCGGCGGCTCGTGTGTGAGCACAAGTGCTTCAGTCACTGGATACTCCGCTTCTCTCTGCCCTTCGTCCCCATCAGGCTCAACGACCCTTACAGAGCCATCGTCAAACGCATTCGACGCCTGTAGGTCCGAGTGATGATCAGATGCAGTGATATCCCACGCCAGACGCCACTTGGTGGAGATAGATTCAAGTTCGCTCGCAACTTCGTCATCTCCAAGATGTTTGAGCATCTCCTTGTCCACCACGCGCAGCTTTCTGGAACGAGACAACCACTCCATCGGTCCTTTATTCCCCACGCTGACAATACTCGTCCCCCTTGAGCCGATTTGCGACCCGGATCGCGAATGTGATCGAGAGTTGGGTGCAACATTTCCTGATCGCGAAAAACTGTCTGGGGCTAAAGAGAGTATGTCCCGAAGACCACTTTCTCTTCTTCCGTTTCTATCTCGTGGCAGCACTGGTAACGCACCCAAATGTACGGGGTCTGATGGTAGTAGCAACGGTAGCATGAAGCGTGCGTCGAGAAGTTCGCCTAAAACTACCGGAGGTTTTGCAGGTTGCCAACTTGCTTTTTCAAAACTTCGAGAGAAAAGATCGTCAATTGCCTGTTGTGCTAGAGTGTCCGAGGATGTGGTAGCGGGAATGGATTGCCCTTGTGGTGGGGATGACGGGTCGTTGGTACCGCCACGAGAAGATATCGAGCCTTCTCTCTCTCCCATCTACTCAGTACATCAGCTAATGGTATGACTAAAAGGGATTGAATGTACCTCTTTCTTGAGCGCTTCGACTCCCATTTTCACTCTCTGTCTTTCCCAGTCTTTTTGTAACTGGGCTAGGTATTGTGTGCACTCCTCCGTCATATGTGATTCCCCTACTTCAAACCTGTAATCACGAACAGCGCGGCGCATTTGTAAAGGATTTAATTGGCGGAACGTTTGAACAGTCGCGATCAAGGAGGGAAATTGGTCGATCGAGGACAGGCACTGGTAGGGACTCAGATCTTCGGTCAGCAAAGTCAGAGTGAAAACATACCTGTAGCCAGGTTACCAATTCTCGAATCACTTTGAAGTGTCCACCAACTTCTCGGGGAAGTCCCACACCCATACCACCGCTAATCCATTCCTCTAGTACTCCTAAATTAAGTCCTATGTATAAGGCGCGGCTACGACAAAGATATTTTCTGCGTTGAAGGATCCGGTTAAACATTTCGCATGCCGTCCAGTACATGACCTGTTCATCTGGTTACACGATGAAGATGGAACGAAGACTCTGGGCACATACTTGGCTGAATGTCTGAATTATGAGCACCGGATTTATCCCAGATAAGCTCATGAAAGTGTGAAGAGCTGTCAATAAGTCTGTCAAATCTCCTGGAGAAGGACCAGAGGGCTTGGTTTTCTTCGCGGTCAAGTTCACCATCGAAGTAGAGGGAGTGAGTCCATTGTTGGGGGTGGTCTTGCCAGAAGCAGATGCGGCAACATTGTTCAAGGAGTCTGAAGGTGTAAGAAATCCTGATGACGAAGGTGTGATGCCGCCACCCGCGGCTCGAGTTATCGTATTCTTTATTGTAGAGAGTGTGCTGGAACTCGATGGGAGTCCGTTTCCCGGGTTTGGAGGTGAGGCTGGTCTCGACAAGGACGCATTCCGGGGGGATGTAGGCCCTGGCTTTCCGACACCTGAAGACGGTGCAGAGTCCCTCCGATTATGCGAGGGACTGAGCTTCGATGGGACCGGCCTTGTCGCTGTGGAAGCAGAGGATGAGAGCCGTCGATTCGAGTTGAATGAACTAGCGGAACTGGATGCAGAGATCCCACTTGTACCAGGTTGGCCTGCCTTTGCGGGAGTTCTGGAACCAGGGGTTGGCACTTTCTTCTTGGGACTTATAACTCTTCCCAAAAGTCCCGTCCACCCGTCCCATTCTCCTTCAAACTGGAGAGCATCCCATTCTGCCTGGAGTTCGGGCGGTGTGTAATCAAGCAAAGTGGAGTCAATCAGTGAATCCATGCGACGCTCAATGATACGAATGATTAAGACTGGTGAGGACTTTTCAGAATATAGCATGAAAATAGTGTTTTGATGGAAATTTACCATAGATCACGTTCACTAATTCTTCGATGAGCCCAAATAGTCCAAGAATCTCACATACTTGGGCTGTAGAGTCATCACATCTCAGGAGATGGAGGAGCAATGTTATATTGAATAGCCAATGGGTAAGTGAGCCAAGGTCATCTGGTTTTGTCTGCATCCTCTGGGTAAGATTTCAGAAACGGTGAGAAAGAGATGCGCACCATCACCACTTCTTCCACCCTGTCCATAGCACCGACGATCAAATCTTCGAGCCAGTTGTGATCGCATGCTATATAGGCGAATCGGCAATGGAGATAGAGGGCTTGTGCTGTAAGAGGGTCACGAAGTTTACCTGAATATCGTCCGGATCAATATCGCGTTTTCCATGCGCAGGCGACTTACGGTGATTTGTTTGAGAGCCAGAAAAGGGTATCAATGCCTGGAGCGTTCTCCCTAGTGCATGAGGAGAAAAGACCAGCATCGTGCTATACGTTTCCCGTGGTGTCTGCTGGTATTGAGTAATCCAAGGTAAAAGGAACAGGTCCAAACTTACGAGTAAAGTATCCGAATCGTAGCCCTCACTATCCTCATCGTCCAAATCATTCGGCTCGAACATATCGTCCTCAGTGGCGGAGTCTGAGTCACCCCAGCACCATGTGGATTGCCCAAGCTCCTCTTGAAGCACTGAAGTCACGTCTTCTTTCAGCCTCTTTCTCCGATATTGCTTCTTCTCCTTCCGATCTTGTTTGCGCTTCTCTATCTCGCGGCGCTCATCGCCACGCCATCCTTGCTGTAGTAGTTTTTCCTTTTCTTCATACGTGAGGGCGTTTCTCATCGCTTCACGAAGCATAATGATAGCATCCTCTCGTCCCGGGACATCCTCATATGCGGTGATCACATCCAAAGGAGTAAGCTTCCGTCGAGAGAGGGCCAGAGGAGAAGCGCCTTTCGACAATAAATGTGCCAACAACGATGTCGGGGCGAAGAGTGCTGCATGGTGAAGTGGAGTCCATCCAGCTAGCATACAACATTTTAAGACATCTCTATCCAGTGGATCATGATTAACTCACATATATCCGCAACATTCAAATCGGCCCCCTCCTTGATGAGCAGTCGCACACACTCCTCACGCTCCAGTTCTCGCTCTATATTACCGCCTTCGTTTCCTCGGAAGCCAGTGATACAAACACTAACCATAGTGTTTCCATCCTCATCCTTTTCTTCCAAATCTATCCACTTGTTACAGCGTTCGTCA
>WSTL01000229.1:0-20201 GCA_019616975.1 Serendipita sp. 396
TGCTGCAGTGAGTGACTAGAGGTTGATGAGGTCTGACAATTTCATGACAGAATGGTCGGACTGCTACACAAAAGATGGACTTTATCTGGAGTGAAAGCCAAAACATATCAACGATAATTCCTTAAAAACCCATCATCAACCGATGGAAGTCGTACTAAACAAATATTCACTTGTCTCACATTGAATACATCCACCGTTTCTGATATATCTTGTATAAGGCGAACTAAATCCTAAGACCGACTTTTCATTTTCAGCTACGGTCAGGATTTGCCCGGAGGGCCGTGTCAATATGAATACTCGAGTTCTACGAACCAAGTCGATTGGATTCATTTGAAGGTATGAAAGTTATTACATACATATTTCGAGATTTGTCAAGCGTCTCCAACGCCTGCTGCTATCCAAGTCAAAGCGAGCATAGTTAGTGTAACCTATTCGGATCAGATATGGAATTCGGAAGTAGCCACAGGTCGGTCACACTCTGAGACATCGACGACAAGGACGAATGTGGGATTGTATTACGCCAGTGGTAGCGAATGAACGACGAAACGGATATTGGATTGAATTAGTCGACATAGTTCTCCTGATAACCAAGCGTCAGATGTAATAAGCAATATGGGACGTTTTTGGGGGGGGGGGGGATTACCGAGCCGAACCGGTACAACGAATCAATAAAAATGCTCCCGTAATTCGACGTTAAATTCATTGGTACAATCACCTGGGTTGAATAACGTCGACGGGTTTTAAGCTCGGAATGTAGATTGTCGATTGCTCATGGGGCTTGTCTGTGGTGTAGCCGTTTTGGTCTAGTGTGTCCCAATTCTGCGGTGGTAAGAGGTCTGGGGTCTTGATGCTGGTCTAAACGATGTTGATCTAAACGAAACGGGTTGTCGAAAGACCAAAAGCCTGAGCCGGATTCGAGAATCCCGCCGTATCCAGTACTTTGGTCGTAACTCCAAAGTAAGGAGGCCTGTCTCTTATTCGCCAGTCAGTCGTGGTAACATAGTAGTGCGCGTACCTAGACTGTATACTTCTCCATTCTCTCCAATCAGCATCGATAGTGACAAAGTTGGACATTTTGCGATGATGCTTGTACGAAGGACCGATGTCGAAATGACCAATATACGAGCGTCCTTAATCTTTTCTCATGCGATGAGAGCTCGATTAATGCCAGTTCTTCTTGCCTTGCGAGAAAGTATATATATATAGGGCCACCAATGAAAGTCCGACGTTTCTACTGAACCAAAGAATGACGTCTGGTCATATTGAAATCTAATTTTCCTCCCAATCAATCCCCTTCGCCTCCTGTTCTCTTTAGTCGTCGTCGAAGGAGAGGATGAGGGAAGGGCGGGAGTAAGTTGAGCGCCACTCACCGCTAACGCCCTATAGGCTATATCTAATCAAAGTAAAGTGATTGATCGACCTACCGTTTGATGCTTGCTAGTCCCCCCCCCCCCCCCTTCTGACTTTGAGGAATCCAATCTACAATCTCCAATAAAAAGTTCTAAGGTACAATCTCGACCCCCGAGCGCTGGCCACGGGCGGATCCGAGGGCGCGAGCAGCCAAGACGAGGAAAGGGCGTGCGAATATTAAGCGATGCGGGGGGAGGTAGGAGGTGCAGGTGCGATCGACTTCCTGGAACAGCGTCATTTGAACCCGACTACTCCACTCCACTCACACACACACACATACCTATGCAAAAAGTGCGACATTATTGGCGAGTCAGACTCTCGATGAGGCACTGTGGTCGTTTGCACTTCCCCGGTGACATAATGAGGGCTCGGGCTCGTCACTCCACTAGGCCAAACACAATCCGGCTCACGCTACGCCTTTGGATAATGAACATAATTCCACATAGCGCGCTGACTGACATAGACATCGACATAGCCTAAGTGGAGTCGAAGGGTTTGCAAATAGGCGAGGGCGTAAACACCTAAACTGATAATGGAGACGGATCCATTTTGTATGATAAATCAGACCACTTCGACGAATAAAATTTCCACATAACATCCCTGTGTGTGTGACATCGCCATAGCCAGTCCTCAATTCTGGGCGTACATGTGTGAGGTCTAGTCCTAGTCGAGGGTCTCTAGGGTTCCCCCGCGGCATATCAGGACGAGTAACCAAAGATCCAAGGGCGCAAGTAGCCGAGACGAGACGAGAAAGGGCTTGCGAATGCGCGAGGGGAGAGAGGGCATAAACACTCAAATATGTGGGGGAGGATGTTGGTCGACCGGCCAGCAGACAGACGGAAAAAGCGACTTGGTGTCGCCCAGTGAATTCAAGAATGATGCGAATGACGTCTGGTCATGGAATTGGGATCTAGTTCCCTCTATCAATCGCCAGCCTCTCTTTCGTGTTTAGTCGAACGAAGGAACGAGAGGAAGAATCCCACCCACCACTAATAACCTTTCATGGCTACCAAAACACCAGAACTGGAAAGTCCAAAGAGATGATGTCGAATGCCGGTGAGATGGGTGATGGCAAGTAGGACAAGACGTAAACCAGTCAATTTGGTGAATACAGGTCGCGTATAAGTATCAAACCTAACTGACATTGACATCGATATAAAATATACATGAAATCGAGTTGAGGGCCAGCAAATCAATGGGAGAGGTGTCAAAACACTCAAACTACGGATGGATTAAATGAATAAACGGGCGTCGAGAATCCGACGCTGATCCTTATAACTCACACAGTACTTCATCTAAAGGCTCCTAGTTAACCACAATGCTGGTTCATCTTCATTTGCACGCTGCCAGGACACAAGAGGAATGTAATTCTGAATTCGGCAGTTGGTCTGGAGTATTCTTGGGCTCTTTTGCCTTAATCAGTCAAAACTAGCGACGAATGGTATCATTTAAGGAAGGTTTCCACCTAGATTGCGGGCGTTCAACTCATTGGCAAGGTCACTGGTTGATTTCAATCAACTGATATCATCCGAAACATGCGGAATCCGCATGTTTATGTCTTTTGTGGGATGGGATGGAAAGCCGGTTCGACTTTGTCGTGGAACCGAGTGGCACAAAAGAGTTGGACCCAACCACAATCCCCACCGAAACGACAACTATGCCTCCCAAACGAAATCAAAAATCGAATCGGATCGAAGAGGATGAACAAGCTTCGGATGCGAGCGCATGGCTATCCTCGCCTTCGAATCTGGATGGCTACGCCACTTCCGAACATTCTAGTGTTATTGGAACGGCCTCTCGTTTCCTTCGTGGTTTCTTTCGCACCAAATTTGCTTCTCAGGAGCGCGTTTTTGTGGCTCTCGACGTAGCAATGGTAAAGGGCACTGATTTATCCAAACCGCTAAAGGCAGCTTGTAATGCGCTACAATCAGTGCTTCAAATGGTCCCAGTACGTCGAAAATATACGATTGCTCACTTGTACTTGTTCACTGACTTCCGTCCCTAGGAGTATATCGAGAAAGAAGAACGTGAAAGGCTAGTCAAGATGCTCAAATTTCATATCGCTACAGTGGAGAACCAGCTGGTCAAGCTTGATGAGGATCAAGAGATCGAGGGGTCCGCTCTGCCTTTTGACGCAGCAATCAAAGAGTCACTAGAGTCTTATGCAAGGTTAACATTGTGCATCTATCTCCTTCTTCTAGACTGAGACTCAACGTGATTCGTCAGTAAACTCAAAGAGATCTACAATTTCGTGAAGAGCGAAGGAATCGGCACCGGTCACAATTCAGGTGCACTTGGAGAAAGGTTGCAGGATCTCGACGATCTCTTTCTTAAATATACGGTTCGTTCGTCTACATCTTTCGTGATAGACCCAGCTTAAAATGTGTAGAGAGAGCTCCACTCCTTCGTTGCAAGTACAGCTGAACAGACTCGAAATAGTTTATCGCAAGCCGTTCCAGCGTTTATGAGCAACGGTACGCGTCTATAAAACTACTTCTATAGGGTCTGGCTCATTTTCCATATAATCTACAGCTACGAGCATCCACTCGAGCCGCGCTGAAGACATCAACGTATACGGAGTTCAACATCGGCAATGCCTGCCGGGTACTCGCATCAAAACCTTGGATGCAATTCGGCATTGGGAGAACGACGAAGACTCGACTGATCAGATGTTTTGCCTTTTGGACTTTGCGGGATCAGGAAAGTCGACGGTATCCAAGCACATGGATCTCGAATGGGATAGGGAACGAAAACTCATGGCACGTTTCTTTTTCTCTCGGGACACTGCCGAAACGATGAGCACGAAGCGGTTTTGCTCTGTGGTGGCGAACAAATTTGCGTCTCGAGATGAAGCGTTCAAAGAAGTCATGAGGGAATTCGAGAATCAGCCAGACTACGGCTCTCTTTCACTCGAACAACAATTCGATGGACTTATTGTTGATCCGTTGAAAGCACTCAAGCGACGCGCCATACTCATCATCGACGCTCTTGACGAATGCGACAATGAGCACGGTCACAGAAATAGACTGCTGGAGGTCATTTCTAATCATCTACCTGCGATCCCACACCTTCGTGTGTTCGTCACTGGCCGACCAGAACTTGATATCAAGCAATGGGCCATCACGACAGATGGAGTCCGCTGTACCAACTTTTTCAACTTAGAAGGCAACAACGACGATGTGGGGAGATATATCAAGCAAAGGCTACGTAATTGGCCATCAAGTCTTCAAGCGCGAGTCTATGACATAGTAGAGCGTGCTGAGGGCGTTTTCATATGGGCAAGGATAGCGTGCGACCTGTTGTGCAAAACCAAAGACGTACAAGCAATGTTAGCCTCGTTGAGCGAAGAGGTCACACTCGATCATTTATATACGATTGCACTCGAGCAGTCTATACCAAAGGACAAACATTCTCGTCGGGTGGCAGTAATGGTGCTCGAGATGATATTGGCGTTGCGACGCCCACTCTCAATTGCCGAGGTAGCCCAACTCTCGCCAAACCCTGAGGGTATCGAAGACGTTGTAAACAGCCTTGGGAGCATCCTACTCTACAAAGATCGGAATGATCCAATCCGACTGATTCACGCCACACTTCGTGAATATCTCACAGCAGCGAAAAAATCAGGGCCATGGTTTGTACAGCTGGGACGGGGCCACTACTTCCTAGCATCTGGATGTATCGACCTCGCCACAAGGGCGGAGCAAGGGCCGGGTTCCGGTATCGAGGAAGATACGTTCAAAAGGAAAGACCTATTTGACGAAATGATACGATCAATCATTGATCATTTATGTAGTGCCATCCGATATTCATGGGACTCGTGGACAGCTCATTGCGAAGAATCAAGTTGCAAGCTGGGTTTGAACGAACGAATCGTTGGATTTATCGATACAGGATATGAATATTTACTGGATGATTCCCTTAGGGCGCAGTCGGATCAATTCATCACAGGTGTTGGGTCTCTCTGCCGACGCAACATGGTAAGACTCTTTGAATCATCTTCACTCAAATAATCGTCCTTTTCAGTCACCACACACAACACAAACCATCGTGTCTCGAAGTTGCCGTTCGGTAGGTGTATGCATTTTGGATTATGATTCGACTGACCGGTTGAAGATTGTACGCTTTGATATACTCTATCGCAAGCTTCAGACTAACTCACCACATAGAGAGTACGTCATTACAATCTCCGAGTTAGCCACTAATTTACAGTCGTATGCACCTTGGACTCGTAGATGGTGTGTCGACTTTGGTCAATGTTTGATATGGATTTGTACTGACGCCTTGACACACAGAGGGTATGTGATCTGAGTAAAAATGGACTGAAAATAAAATGACGAAGAACACGGCGGGGATTGAAACTAGAGGGTTAGTGGGACTCTGGCAGTATTTAGGGTTTGTTCTAACTTGACGGGATCTATGTGGATTGAAAGAATGTACGCATTACTCTTTTTCCAAAGTCCTTCCGTATACTGATCACATTACAATTATTATGGCAGAATGTATGCGTTAAACGACGTTGACTGCCGTCGATGATGCTGACAATTCGCATTCATCAGATGGTATTTATCATCTATTTTGTCATGAAAGTAGCATTTATGTCTCCTATAGAAAGTGAGTACCACCATTGTTTCGCTTATGTGCTATTTGTTGACCCGAAGATAGCCAGTACGTGAACAGGCTTCTGGGAGTTTGTTGAGATATCGACTAAGTGTATCTTCAGGTATTATCAGTGGTGAGTTACCCGTAAGTCCAGAGGACGCCGAAATCTCATCATTTCTCCCTCAATAGAGCAAATTGTCATCGGTCGGGTCACTACGATCGTTGAATAAGCAACTCGTCACTCCCTAGCGCGTACGTATCTAAGTTATAGTTTATACCTTGATGTTAGCGTTTGTTCACTGA
Organism: Serendipita sp. 396; assembly: GCA_019616975.1. NCBI lineage: Eukaryota > Fungi > Basidiomycota > Agaricomycetes > Sebacinales > Serendipitaceae > Serendipita > Serendipita sp. 396. The sequence goes on from WSTL01000229.1 coordinate 6,313, forward strand.
CGACGAACCTTCTAGCCGGTACGTATTTGCACGTGTTGAGAATCATGCCAACCACTGAAGAATTTCGCCTACTTCGGACTGTAGGAAGTACGTACGCGCTCTTTTGTCGTTTCGATTCATGATAACTAAGGCGTTTGGTGTCGTATTCCAGCTGGTGGGTGCCTAGGAGGCTCAATTTTAGTGTTGATTACTAACGGTGATTTGTTGGATATACCTTAGTTGGTATGTAAGCTTCCTCGAGTTTTGTTCCGGTCGTTGACGACGCGATTCTTCGTGGTTATCTAGTTCGTGCGTACCCTTGTCTCTCGCATTTGATTTTGATTGTTTGACAATGCCGCTCTTTGTGGTTACCTAGGACGTGCGTACCCTTGTCTCTTGCATCTGATTTTGATTTTTTGACGATGCCGCTCTTCGTGGTTATCTAGCCCGTGCGTACCCTTGTCTCTCACATTTGATTTTATTGTTTGACGATGCCGCTCTTCGTGGTTCTCTAGCTCGTGCGTACCCTTGTCTCTCGCATTTGATTTCGATTGTTTGACGATGCCGCTCTTCGTGGTTATCTAGAGAGTGCGTACCCTTGTCTCTCGCACTTGATTCTGATCGTTTGACGATGCCGCTCTTCGTGGTTATCTAGTCCGTGCGTACCCGTGTCTCTCGCATCTGATTTTGATTGTTTGACGATGCCGCTCTTCGTGGTTATCTAGAGAGTGCGTACCTTTGTCTCTCGCACTTGATTCTGATCGTTTGACGATGCCGCTCTTCGTGGTTATCTAGAGAGTGCGTACCTTTGTCTCTCGCAGTTGATTTTGATTGTTTGACGATGCCGCTCTTCGTGGTTATCTAGTCCGTGCGTACCCTTGTCTCTTGCATCTGATTTTGATTGTTTGACAATGCCGCTCTTCGTGGTTATCTAGTGGGTGCGTACCCTTGTCTCTTGCATCTGATTTTGATTGTTTGACGATGCCGCTCTTCGTGGTTATCTAGGCCGTGCGTACCCTTGTCTCTTGCATCTGATTTGATTGTTTGACGATGCCGCTCTTCGTGGCTATCTAGCGAGTGCGTACCCTTGTCTCTCGCATTCCATTTTGACTATTCTTGACTGTTTGACGATACCATCCTTCGTGGTTATCTAGCAAGTGCGTATATGCCTATACGTCTTCATACCATTGGCTCATATCGATGTGCCCTCGTTCTTTTTCAGATCGTACGTCTCCGTCATTCCGTCCTGCGTTTGTTGACGTTGTCCTAGATGGTGCGCTACTCCACTCTCTCATCTTAACTATCGAATGCGACCGCTATTTTCTTTCCCAAAGGATGTATGTATTTTTTTTCCTTCTCGCTTTTCTCAGCTGATCAAGTCTATCTTTATAGGATGTGAGTGTCGAGCGATGTTCGAGTCAACGTCCCATCACTGAAGTCATTTTGGTTTACGTGTACCCGCAGTTTGTGTGTATATTCTCTCACTACTTCATTCATGGTTACTCACAGCCTCTTCTAATTCCTTCGTCTCTTAGGAAGTGCGTTCTTCGATCATCGACCATCTTTTGTTCTGTGCCGTTGAATGTTGGACTGTCACTTGGTCTCGTAGACAGTGAGCCATTATATGCCCTGAGTGGTGCATGGATCACTCAAAATACCCCGTTCCTCCTGTGTCGTCATCTACAGAAGGTATATTTTCGGTTCAATACTCTTTTACCTCAATGGATGATGACCTCTTTTCCAGCTCGTGCGTGATTCTGTCTCTCGCGTTTTCGTCGATTGGTGACAGAACTTGCGTCTTTCATATATAGCGAGTATGTACGCTTTCCCTGTATCCATTTCATCAGCATTTCTTCTCAATGCTGACGCTTGCTAATTATTCAAAGCAAGTACGCAACTGCTTTACATGGGATGTGGTTCTAGCTACTGACTCCCGCCATTCTTGTTTGTGGGCCGTATAGATCGTACGTATCCTGACTTTCTTTTTGGCCCTAATATTTGATCCCAGCGTGACCTTGACTCGTATGCAGGCAGAAGAAGTACGTCTCATTTAACACGCGTGTATCAACTAGATGATCGAATTTTTGTTTGTGATAGATGAACATCGACCTGGAAGATACTGGGAAGAATGGTGGATTCGGTCAGTCGTCATGACTCGCCAGGGGTGAGTGTATATACGATCATTGAGCGAAAGGTGCTCACTTTCCAACCGATAAGGTTCGAGGATGGATACAACGTCGGGCGATCGTTACCTCAGTTGACCAACCATCCAACCACAAACAGGATCCTGAGTGGTAAGTGTACATGCGACCATTGGGCGAAATACGCTCATCATTGCCTCACTTTAGTTGACTGACGGTCCAAATACAAATTCGAACGATATTCTTGATGATGATCTATGATACATGAATACGGTTTCGTGGGTTTTTGGTTTTGTTTATGTATCTGGGATGCTGGGCTACCCCCTTTTTTTGTCGCTTTGGTTCCCTGTTTCTGTTGCTTGTTTCCGGCCTTTGTCGCACGATTACGTGCCCAATTGGTTTTGTTGCCGTGTATGGTCTCTATGTCTCTGATCTGTCGAATCGAATACTCGAGTTCTGCGACGAGCCTAGTTTGAGATTTGTCAAGCGTCTCCAAATAAAGCCCGCTGCTATTCCAAGTCAAAGCAGCAAGTATAACAGTTTGTCGAAACCAACCTGCTGGGACATGCAGTGTATCGGTATCGGCGGGGTGTAGTGTAACCTATTCGGATCGGATATGGAATTCGGAAGGAGCCACAAGCGACACTCGTCTGCACCGACAAGGACGAATGTGAGATTAGAATACGCCGATTCCGAGTGCATTCTAACGAATAGTTGGAGAGAAGAGGTTTCATCGACATAACTCTGATAGCCAAGCGTCAAAAGTAACAAGCGATAAGAGACGAATCCCGGGGGGAGGGTGGGAACATTACCGAGCTGAGCCGGCACAGCGAATCAATAAAAAGTGCTCGCGCATAATTCGACGTTGGATTGATCGGTACTATCACTCCGGGTTGAATATCATTGACTGATTCTTAAGCTCGGACTGTAGATTGTTCGGTTGCTAAAGCGCTAATAGGGCTTGTCTGTGGTGTACCCCTCTTGGTCTAGTGTTCCCCAATTCGGTGGTAAATGAGGGGTTTAGAGGTTAGCCTAAAAACGATCGGCGGGGAGAAAAGTGACGTACGTCTGGCCAGATTGGAATCTGGTCCCCTTCGCTCTCTCTCTCTCTTTCAATTTCCATTCCTCCCATTTTTTGGTCCCTATTCTTCTTTCCTTTCTTTAGGGGAACGAGGAGTGATGAGCCCCACTCATCCCCTAACCTCCGATCCTAGATCCAACCTCCATGGATTGTATCCAATCAGACCAAAGGTGTTGATCGACCTAATCGACCTATCTACCTGTTAGTTGGTGCGAGATCGTTGAACCTTTGCTTCTAACCCCCAACCCCCCCTTCCCCGGGCCCATCTCCGACTTCCAAGCACAGTCACGTACAGTACGGTTATTCCTGTATGTAATCCAATATCCAGGATCCAGGATCCAGGGTACTTACAGCGCTGGGCCCTATCCAGTAAAGATCCGGGAGCGGAAACTGAAAGTCCGAAGAGATGATGGTGATGGTGATTGATGAAGTCGAAACGAAGCGGTCACGGGACCCCAACTTTACTCTACTGGACTCGACATCGGGTGGTAGGGGGAGGGGAGGGGGGAGGTCACGAGACCAAAAAAACACGATGCAAAACCACAAACCCACACAAACCTCTCAATCTGCAACTCTGGCTTCTCACGTTCTCACGTCATATGTCATAAACCAGACCAGTTTCTTTCGACAAATACAATCCCACGTAACATTCTTGTAATGTCACGGCCATCGTCCAATTCTAGGCGTATTACCATCCGACTCTAGTCTGTCCCACGGTACTGTAGGGTATCTTGGAACAAATACCCAATTATCCGAGCGCGAGCAGCCAAGACGAGATGAGAAAGGGCTTGCGAATGAGCAAGGGGAGAGAGGGCATAAACACTCGACATCCATATGGGCGAATCGAATATGTGGGGGAGTATGTCAGTCGACTGGCCAGTAGACAGACGGAACAAGCAGCTTGGTGTCGTCCACTGAATGTAAGAATGACGCGAATGACGTCTGGTCACGGAGTTGGGATCTAGTCCCCTCTATCAATCGCTAGCCTCCCTTTCGTGTTTAGTCAAACGAAGGAACGAGAGGAAGAGTCCCACCCACCACTGATAACCTTTCCTGACTACCAAAACACCAGAACTGGAAAGTACGAAGAGATGGTGTCGAATACTGGTGAGATGGGTGATGGCAAGTAGGACGAGACATAAACCAGTCACTTTGGCGAATACAGGTTGCGCATATGTATCATCTCTAACTGATATTGACATCGATATAGCGTATACATGGAATCGGGTTGAGGGCCAGCGAACCAATGTGAGAGGTGTAAAACACAAACTAGTGATGGATTAAATGAATAAACGGGCGTCGAGAATCCGACATTGATCCTTACAATTCACATAGTACTTCATCGAAAAACTCCTAGTTTACCACGATGCTGGTTCATATTTGGGCATCAGCCGCATCTTCATTTGGACGCCAGGACACAAGAGGAATGTAATTCTGAATTCGACAGTTGGTCTGGAGCATTATTGGGTTCTTTCGCCTTAATCAGTCAAACCTAGAGACGAATGCCATCATTTAAGGAAGGTTTCCACTCAGATTGCGGATTGCCACTCTCCATACCAGACGGCGTTAAGCTGATTGGCAAGGTCACTGGTTGATTTCAATCAACTGATATCATCCGAAACATGCGAAATCCGCATGTTTATGTCTTTTGTGTGATGGGATGGAAAGCCGGTTCGACTTTGTGGGACCGAGTGGCACAAAAGAGTTGGACCCGACCGCAATCTCCACCGAAACGACAACTATGCCTCCCAAACAAAAGCAATCGTCTGCGAAGAAAAACATCCAACGAAAACGGAGCCGAAAACCGAAGAGGATCGAGGAGGATGAACAAGCTTCGGACGCGAGCGCATGGCCACCCTCGTCTTCGAATCTGGATGCCTCAAACCTGGATGGCGACGACACTCCCGAACATTCTAGTGCTATTCCAACAGTCTCTCGTTTTCCTTGTCGTTCCGATCCCACCAAATTTGCTTCGCAGGAGCGCGTCTTTGCTGCTCTCGATGTAGCGGTGGTAAAGGGCACTGATTTGTCCAAACCGCTGAAAGCAACTTGTAATGCGCTACAATCAGTGCTTCAAATGGTCCCAGTACGTCGAAAATATACGATTGCTCACTTGTATTTGTTCATTGACTTCCGTCCCTAGGAGTATATCGAGAAAGAAGAATGGCGGAGACTTATCAAGATGCTCAGGTTTCATCTCGCTACGGTGGAGAACCAGCTGGTCAAGCTTGACGAGGATCAAGAGATCGAGGGGTCCGCTCTGCCTTTCGACCCCGTGGTCACAGAATCACTGCAGGCTTATGCAAGGTTGGTAGTGTGCATCCATCTTCGTTTTCTAGATTGGTACTGAATATAGATCGTCAGTAAACTCAAGGAGATCTACATTTTCATGAAGAACGAGGGGATCAATGTAGGAGATATTTCAGGGATACTTGGAAAAGGATTGCAGGATTTCGATGAGGTCTTTCTTAAATATACGGTACGTCGTTCAAACCCCGCGATTAACCCAGCTTAAAATGCGTAGAGGGCGCTCCACCTCCTCGTTGCAAGTAGAGTTGAACAGACGCGAAATAGTTTATCGCAAGCCGATCACGTGTTTATGAGCAACGGTACGCATCTATAAAACTACTTCTATAGGGTCTGATCCATTTTCTATATAATCTACAGCTACGAGCATCCACTCGAGCCGCGTTGAAGATATCAACGTGTACGGAGTCCAACATCGCCAATGCCTGCCGGGTACTCGTATCAAAACCTTGGATGCAATCCGGCATTGGGAGAACGACGAAAACTCGACTAATCAGATGTTTTGCCTCTTGGATTTTGCGGGATCAGGAAAGTCGACAGTCTCCAAGCACATGGATCTCGAATGGGATAGGGAACGAAAACTCATGGCACGTTTCTTTTTCTCTCGGGACACCGCCGAAACGATGAGCACGAAGCGGTTCTGCTCTGTGGTGGCGAATAAATTTGCGTCTCGAGATGAAACGTTCAGAGAAGTCATGAGGGAATTCGAGAATCAGCCAGACTATGGCTCCCTTTCACTCGAACAACAATTCGATGGACTTATTGTCGATCCGTTGAAAGCACTTAATCGACGGGCCATACTCATCATCGACGCTCTTGACGAATGCGACAATGATCATGGTCACAGAGATAGACTGCTGGAGGTCATTTCTAATCATCTATCTGCGATCCCACACCTTCGTGTGTTCGTCACTGGCCGACCAGAACTTGATATCAAGCAATGGGCCATCACGACAGATGGAGTCCGCTGTACCAACTTTTTCGAATTAGAAGGCAACAACGACGATGTGGGGAGATATATCAAGCAAAGGCTACGTAGTTGGCCATCAAGTCTTCAAGCGCGAGTCTATGACATAGTAGAGCGTGCTGAGGGCGTTTTCATCTGGGCAAGGATAGCGTGCGACCTGTTGTGCAAAACCAAAGACGTACAAGCAATGTTAGCCTCGTTGAGTGAAGAGGTCACACTCGATCATTTATATACGATTGCACTCGAGCAGTCTATACCAAAGGACAAACATTCTCGTCGGGTGGCAGTAATGGTGCTGGAGATGATATTGGCGTTGCGACGCCCACTCTCAATTGCCGAGGTAGCCCAACTCTCGCCAAACCCTGAGGCTATCGAAGCCGTCGTGAACAGCCTTGGCAGCATCCTACTCTATAAAGATCGGAATGATCCAATCCGACTGATTCACGCCACACTTCGCGAATATCTCACATCAGCGACGAAATCAGGGCCATGGTTTGTACAGCTGGGACGGGGCCACTACTTCTTGGCATCTGGATGTATCGACCTCGCCACAAGGGCAAAGCAAGGGCCGGGTCCCGATATCGAGGAAGGCACTTTCAAAAGGAAAGAGCTATTTGACAAAATGATACGATCAATCATTAATCATTTATGTAGTGCCATCCGATATTCATGGGACTCGTGGATAGCTCACTGCGAAGAATCAAGTTGCAAGCTGGGTTTGAACGAACGAATCGTTGGATTTATCGATACAGGATATGAATATTTACTGGATGATTCCCTTAGGGCGGTGTCGGATCAATTCATCACAAATGTTGTTTCTCTATGCCGACGCAATATGGTAAGCCTCTCTGAAGCACCTTCACTCAAATAATTGTCTCTTTCAGTCACCATACACAACACAAACTATTGTGTCTCGGAGTTGGCACTGGGTAGGTGTATGCATTTCGGATTATGATTCGACTGACTGGTTGAAGACTGTGCGCTTTGATATGCTCTGTTGCAAGCTTCAGACTAACTCATCACGTAGAGAGTACGTCAGTACAATTTCCGAGTTAGCCACTAATTCACGGTCGTATGCACCTTGGACTCGTAGATGGTGTGTCGCCTTTGGTCAATGTTTGATATGAATTTATGCTGACGCCTTGACACACAGAGAGTATGTAATCTGACCATAAATGGACTGAAAATAAAATGACGAAGAACACGGGTGGGATTGAAAACAGAGGGTTAGTGGGACTCTGGCAGTATTTGGGGTCTGTTCTAACTCGACGGGATTTACGTGGATCGAAAGGATGTATGGATTCCTCTTTTTTCAAAGTTCTTCCGTATACTGATCAGGTCACAATTATTATGGCAGAATGTACGCATTTTACGAGGTTGACTGCCGTCGATGATGCTGACAATTCGCATTCATCAGATGGTATTTATCCCCTATTTAGTCATGAGAGTAGCATTTATGTCTCCTATAGGAAGTGAGTACCACCATTGCTTCGCTTATGTACTATTTGTTGACCCGAAGATAGCCAGTACGTGAACAGGCTTCTGGGAGTGCGTTGAGGTATCGACTAAGTGCAGCTTCAGGTATCATCAGTGGTGAGCTACCTGGAAGTCCAGAGAATGCCGAAATTTAATCATTTCTCTCTCAATAGAGCAAATTTACATTGGTCGGGTTACTACGATCGTTGAATAAGCAACTCGTCACTCCCTAGCGCGTACGTATCTAAGTTCTATTATCTTGGTGTTTGCGTTGGTTCACTGACGACGAACATTTATAGCCGGTACGTTTTTGCATGCGTTGAGAATCATGTCGACCACCGAGAGATACGCCTAATTTGTGCTGTAGGAAGTACGTACAGGCTCGTTTGTGGTTTCGATTCATGATAGCTAAAGCTTTTGTGTCGTACTCCAGCTGGTGGGTATCTGGAGTGTCGATTTTAGGGTTGATTACTAACGGTGATTTGTTGGATATACCTTAGTTGGTGTGTACGCTTGGCCTCGGGTTTTGTTCTGGTCGTTGACGATGCGATTCTTCGTGTTTATTCAGAAGGTGCGTACCCTTGTCTCTCGCATTTGATTTTGATTGTTTGACGATGCCGCTCTTCGTGGTTATCTAGCCCGTGCGTACCCTTGTCTCTTGCATTTAATTTTGATTGTTTGACGATGCCGCTCTTCGTGGTTATCTAGCTCGTGCGTACCCTTGTCTCTCGCATTCGATCGTGATTGTTTGACGATGACGCTCTTCGTGGCTATCTAGGCCGTGTGTACCCTTGTCTCTCGCATTCAATCTTGATTGCTTGACGATGCCGCTCTTCGTGGTTATCTAGCTCGTGCGTACCTTGTCTCTTGCATTTAATTTTGATTGTTTGACGATGCCGCTCTTCGTGGTTATCTAGCTCGTGCGTACCCTTGTCTCTCGCATTTGATTTTGATTGTTTGACGATGCCGCTCTTCGTGGTTATCTAGCGAGTCCGTACCCTTGTCTCTCGCATTTGATTTTGATTGCTTGATGATGCCGCTCTTCGTGGTTATCTAGGAAGTGCGTACCCTTGTCTCTCGCATTTGATTTTGATTATTTGACGATGCCGCTCTTCGTGGTTATCTAGCGAGTCCGTACCCTTGTCTCTTCCATTCGATTTTGATTGTTTGACGATGCCGCTCTTCGTGGTTATCTAGGCCGTGTGTACCTTTGTCTCTCGCATTCAATCTTGATTGTTTGACGATGCCGCTCTTCGTGGTTATTTAGGTCGTGCGTACTCTTGTCTCTCGCATTTGATTTTGATTGTTTAACGATGCCGCTCTTCATGGTTATCTAGCTCGTGCGTACCCTTGTCTCTCGCACTTGATTTTGATTGTTTGACGATGCCGCTCTTCGTGGTTCTCTAGCAAGTGCGTACCTTTGTCTCTCGCATTTGATTTTGATTGTTTGACAATTCCGCTCTTCGTGGTTATCTAGCGAGTCCGTACCTTTGTCTCTCGCATTTAATTATGATTGTTTGACGATGCCGCTCTTCGTGGTTATCTAGCAAGTGTGTAGCCTTGTCTCTCGCATTCCAATTTGACTGTTTTTGACTGTTTGACGATACCAACCTTCGTGGTTATCTAGAAAGTGCGTATATGCCTCTACGTCTTCATACCATTGGCTCATATCGATGTGTCCTCGCTCTTTTTCAGATCGTACGTCTCCGTCATTCCGTCCTCTGTTTGTTGACATTGTCCTAGATGGTGCGTTACTCCACTTTCTCATCTTAACTATCGAATGCGACTGCTATTTTCTTTCCCAAAGGATGTATGTATTTCTTTTCCTTCTCACTTTTCCTAGCTGATCAAGTCTATCTTTATAGAATGTGAGTGTCGGACGACGTCCGAGTCAACATCCCATCACTAAAGCCATTATGGTATATGTGTACCTGCAGTTTGTATGTATACTCTCTCACTACTTCATTCATGGTTACTCACACCTTCTTCTAATTCCTTCGTCTCTTAGGAAGTGCGTTCTTCGACCATCAACCATCTTTTGTTCTGTGCCGTTGAATGTTGGACTGTCACTTGGTCTCGTAGACAGTGAGCCATTATATGCCCTGTGTGGCGCATGGATCACTCAGAATATCCCGTTCCTCCTGTGTCGTCATCTACAGATGGTATATTCTTGGTTCAATACTCTTTTACCTCAATGGATGATGACCTATTTTCCAGCTCGTGCGTGATTCGGTCTCTCGCGCTTTTGTTGATTGGTGACGGAACTTGCGTCTTTCATCTATAGCGAGTATGTACGCTTTCCCTGTATCCATTTCATCAGCGTTTCTTCGCAATGCTGACGCTTACTAATACCTTAAAGCAAGTACGCAACTGCTTTACATGGGATGTGGTTCTAGCTACTGACTTCCGCCATTCTTGTTTGTGGGCCGTATAGATCGTACGTATATTAACTTTTTTTTTGGCCCTAATATTTGACCCCAGCGTGACCTTGACTCGTATGCAGGCAAAAGAAGTACGTCTTATTCAACACGCGTTTATCAACTGGATGACCGAATTTTTGTTTGTGATAGATGAACATCGACCTGGAAGATACTGGGAAGAATGGTGGCTTCGATCAGTCGTCATGGCTCGCCAGGGGTGAGTGTACATACCATCATTGAGCGAAAGGTGCTCACCCTCGAACCGATAAGGCCCAAGGATGGATACTGCCGACTACAGTTTCGAACAACCGTCACGTAGGTTGGGCGACGAGCCAACTGGATCACGAGTGGTGAGTATACATACGAACATTGTGCGAAAGATGCTCACCATCGAACCGATAAGGTTCGAGGATGGATACAACGTCGGGCAATCGTTACCTCAGTTGACTGACGATTCAATCACAAACAGGATCCCGAGTGGTAAGTGTACATGCGACCATTGGGCGAAATACGCTCATCATTGCCTCACTTTAGTTGACTGACGGTCCAAATACGATCTTGAACGATATTTTTGACGATGATCTATGATACATGATTACGGTTTCGTGGGGTTTTTGTTTTGTTTATGTATCTGGGATGCTGTGTTACCCCTTTTTTTTTGTCGCTTTGGTTCCCTGTTCTTGTTTAGTTACTTGTTTCCCTGTTCTCCGCTTTGTCGCACGATTAATAGCCTGGTGCTTAATGGGCACCTCGCTGCTCATGACCTCTATGCTTTTCTTGAATCGAATGGTCGACATTTTTTGCGTTTATAAACCATGGTTGTCTGATTGATCGAAGTATGAAAGTCTGTCATTCCGCACGCCATAAACCCGAGTGGAAGGGTGTAGTACGTCTAATTGTCGAAATTAACCAAACCTGGGACACCAACCTGGCCACGCTCTGTTAGTATATATGGACAAGGACGAACGTGAGATTGTGTCGAGCGCAGTGTATAGTGTATAGTGTATAGTGTATATGATGTGTGGTAGCGAATGAACGGCGAGAAGAAGACCAATCAATCAACGTGTTTCTGACTGATAACCAAGGGTCATTGAAGTGATACGCGACTTACTTCCATCCCGAGGCGATAATTATACGATGAGGACATTTACCGAGCTGAGCCTGGTCGCGTATTGAGCGTTATTTTTCATCGGTACTAGAACGGAACTCGCTTCATACGCGTCCGCACTGGGGGGGGGGGGGGGGTTTTAAAAAGTTCAGGCTGTAGATTGTTCGATTGCTAATGCGCTAATGCGCTAATGGGGCTTTGTCGATCTGTGGTTATCGTACCCCTTTACTCTTGGTCTAGTGTTTCCCAATTCGGTGGTAAGAAGGGCTTCTAGACGTTAGCCTAAAAACGATCGGATCGAGTCTAGTGGCAGGTAAAGGGGGGAGGGGGGAGGGGTTGTCGAAAAGACCATCAAAAGACGTCAGTCGGATTCGAGAACCCCACCGTCAGTATCCAGTAATTTGGTCGTAGCTCCAAAAGTGAGGAGTGAGGAAGCCTGTCGCTTATTCGTCAGACGTTAGTGATGACATAGTAGAGCGCGTCCCTAGAAAGACCTGTATACTTTTCCACTCCTTCCAATCAGCATCAAAGTTTAATTGGACACTTTTCGATGACGCAGTAATTGTACGAAGAAAGGACCAAAAGTCGAAACTGACCAATAAATGCGAGCGTCCATAATCTTTTTTTTTCTGATCCGGCAAGAAAAGTGACGTGACGTCTGGCCAGATTCCAATCTGGTTCCCCTTCTCTCTCTCTCTTTCAATCGCCATTCTCTCTAATTTTTGTCCCTATTCTTTTTCTTATAGGGGAACGAGGGGTGATGAGCCCCACTCATCCCCTAACCTCCAATCCTAGATCCGACCCCAATCAGACCCAAAAGTGTTGATCGACCTAATCGACCTAATCGACCTATCTACCTACCTGTTAGTTGGTGCGAGATTGTCGAACCTTCGCTTCTAACCCCCAACTGAAGCCCCTTCCCCGGGCCCATCTCCGACTTCCCAGCACAGTACGGTACTCGTATTACCTGCCCATATCCAACGAGCAGTCTCTCCAATATCCAATATCCAGGATCCAGGATCCAGGGTACAGCGCTGGGCCCTATCCAGTAAAGATCCGGGAGCGGAAACCGAAAGTCCGAAGAGATGATGATGATTGGTGATGGATGGTGATTGATGATGATGTCGAAACAAAGCGGTCACGATCACGGTCACGGGACTCTACCCTCGACAACGGGGTGGTAGAAGGGGAGGAGTCACGAGACCAAAAACACGATGCAAAACCACATAAACACAAACCTCTCAATCTCTAACTCTGACTCTCGCTTCTCACATTCTCACGTCACACATTGTAAACCAGACCACTTCGACAAATACAATCCCCATCCCACATAACATCCCTGTCCATGTCCTGTCGTGGGCATCCTCCAATTCTAGGCGTACCATCCCAATCCGACTCTAGTCTAGCCCCCACGCCCACGGTAGGGTGTCGTATCTCGGAACGAGCACCCGAGAGAGCCGAGACGAGAGACGAGAAAGGGCTTGCGGGTGGGCGTAAACACTCGACATATGGGGATGGCGAATGGCGAATGGCGAATGGAGGGGAGAACATGCGAATTGAATGTGTGGGGGAGGATGTCAGAAGTCGTCAGACGGGACGGAGAAGAAAAGTCTGACAAGCTGACAAGCTGACAAGCTGTGAACAAGCAAGTTGCATATTGTAAAACTGTAAAACTGCCGTTGATGCGTATACACGCATACGCACGCATGTTGTATGTATGGCTGGCTGATCGGATCGGCTGGTCGAGTTGAATTTGCGACTGACTGAACATGGTCCGCCGCGAAACTCGTGATGACCTCGAGTGAGCCCACCTGACGTATTCTCCACATACGCATACATACACAGAACGCGTAGATTATACACAATCATACGAGGCTACCCTCAACCCATCTCAATGCACGACCAACACGTTGTAATGATGTCAGTCCCCACACGGCACTCGTCGACTCTCTGGGGTTAGGAAAGAATCAAAGGTTTTGGCATTTCGCACACGCAGCAGCTCTCATTCTACATCGTTTCGCTTCGCTTCGTGGCGTTCGTTGCGTTCGTTCGTTCGTTCGTTTCCAGACATACACAGGGGTAAAAGGGAAGGAAGGAAAGGAAGAAGAGGAAGAGAAAGAGGTAGGGGCATAGGTGGAACGGAAGAAGGGAGAAGAGAAAGAATGGGGATACGAAGGGAAGGGTGGAAACTGGAAAAGGGTCATCAAAAAATCGTTCGTCTGTTCGTCCGTTTTCGATGAGATGCAAAAATTGTACGTTTGTATGTGAGAGAGCTGGCGGATGGATGCTAGTATGTGTATGAAAATGGTATCGTATCGTACTCGCCGATCAAAAAAGAGTAGAGGTAAAGGTGACGTTGAACGAGGGGACTCGCAGAACAAGAAACGGAGATATCATTTCTACGTCAAAG
>WSTL01000023.1:0-11539 GCA_019616975.1 Serendipita sp. 396
GGTCACTGTATAATGGACTAGCAACTCCCATTTAATACTGTCTAAGGAGATATTTACATTTTACTGATGTATGCTCTCTCATTTCCCAGAGGCTTGTACTGTCATTCAAATACAAGTGGAGATGGAAAAAAAACATTGTTCCAACAAGGGATATCTGAATAAATACAAACAGATGGCATAGGTCCTCAAGAGGCCAATTGCAACTCTCAGGCCTCAGAAGTCAATTCAAAGGCAAATGGGTACCCCTGAGGTAGACCCTCCTCTACTCAGTTTGGAACATAATCATCTTCAAGGTAAAAACATGTCTTATCTATTGCGAGCTCCAGGAGGCCGATAGACCTTGGGCTTACTTACTGTTTGGAACCCATCATCTTCAGCAGGGGCTGGAGACTGCCTCCCTGGTGTGCCTGGTCTACTGTTATTTTCTTCCTTCAATCGCTCCCTTTCCCGCTCTCGCTCGCGCCAACCACCGGGTCGATATGCAGTTGAGGGCCCTTCTGCGCCTCTTGCAACAGGTGGAACGTACTTTGGCTGTGAAGGGGAATTTTCCACCGGCCTTTGCGGTCGACGCCACTCAGTTGGAGCGGAAGACCCACCACTCGTAAAGCGACTTGTACGACGACGCTCTGCTTCTTCCTCGCGTTCACGCTGGCGGCGTACCTTCTCCATATCTGCAGCACGCTCTGCTTCCCTGCGCTTTCTGTTTTCCATAGCCTTTTCCTCAGCCTCTCGCTTTTCAGCCTCTTTGGCCAACATTTCAGCTTCTTCTTCGTCGCGTTTGCGCTGCTCTTCGGCTTCGCGTTCTGAAACAAGATTCATAAACGGGGCGCACCGGACACTGAGACATACCCTGTTCAATACGTTGGCGTTCCTCCTCTTCCAGACGACGAGCCCTTTCCTCCTCTTCCTTTTCACGGGCTATACGTTCCCTTTCTTGGAGGATGGCTTTGCGACGCTTGGCCTTTTCTTCCACGAGTTTGGCAGAAGCTTGTGTCTGGCGTTTCTGGTATTCTTGTTGTCGATCCACATCGAGAGTCGTAGCAAAGGCGCGATAGTCAGACATTATCTTCGACAGCCTTCGTTTTGCATCGATCTGTTCTTGGTGCGTTTTCCTTGCAGCCTCCATAGTACCTTGCCTAGATGCTTCAAATGCAGTTTTGTCCTCTGCTTGCTGTCGGGCATAATCGTCGACGAGGAGGGGAATCTCCGCTTTACGGAAAGCCCTTTCGACATGGTCGATTCTCTTCGCAATAATCCGTAAACGATCGTTGAACTCCCTCCTTTCCTTGTCAGTTTGGACTACTTGCAGACGAATCAATGCGTCTGTGTCCAGTTCGTCGATATCCTGATAGAATTTAGCCTCCTATATATGCAGATAGAATATCACTCACTGCGTCGATCGACACACCACGGTCTAGAAGGGAAGAGACGATCTTCTCGTTCTCCTCTTTTCGCTTTCGATCTATTTCGGCCCTGGCGCGTTCTTGAGCCTCCTTGATCGCGTCGGCCCTCTTTTTCCTCTGGGCATCTTCTTGTGCCTTCTGCGTAACCTCGGCTTGGAGACTACGCTCCTCATTTTGTTTTCGAGCCAACAATTCGGCCTGGAGCTCCCTTCGCCTTGCAACGATGGAGCGGCGGACCTGCAGGGCACGTTTTTCGGATTGAACGGCCATATGAATCGACTTCAAATCTGCACTAGCTTTGTCCGGTGTGTCATCAAGGCTCTTCACCACTTTGTGCAAGCACTCGGCGATATGACCCAGTCGGGATTTTACAACCCTCCCTGGGGACGGCTGGACAGCGAGAGGTCCTCCAGCCACACCAGTCGTAAATGCGTTATCGACGAAAACTAAACTACCCGAAGAATGATTGATGCGAACTAGCAATTCTCCTCGTTTTGCTGTACTCATTATGAATGCCTCGATATTTTCTTGGTTGTATCGATCAGCGTGATCGGGTGATAAATGAAGATTGAGAGGTGCAACGAGTTCCAACAGGTGTGCTATCGACATCGAGGAATAAACCTGTGAGAGTTGGGAGAGGAGACGAGACAGGATGACTTGACGCAGGTGAGGAAGATAAATTGCGAATTCGTCATTCTGGATGACTCGGTCGAGGATGATGGAAGCGGTTTCACAGAGGCTCAGTGGGTCGAACTGAATCTCAAGGAGGTCGTACAGCTCTAAAAGGGGTTGAGGGGACAATTTCAAGACGTTCCGGGCTAGCTATTGAAAGAATGAATGGAAAGTTCTAGACGATAGAACGAAGTGTTTACGTACGGCATCGCTCAGAAGGCTGGTCCTTGAGGGTACCTTATTTAATCCTAGGAGCGTTGTGAGACGAGCGTGTTTTCCTTTGTTGTCGTCCCCTTCCTCGGCATTCTCTGATAGGAAGGGCACCGACAAAGAGCTGATAAGAACGAACCCAGCAGCTTTTGCCAATTCCTCATCAGATTTACCAAATGTCCGGAGGATCGCATAATATTTCGACCACGCTGCGGCATGATAGAGAATGCTGCCGCTCGTCATGAATATCTTGTATAGCTTCTCGTAGTAATTGACCATCATCGTTGGTTTCGGTGGCCGTTTAGACATTGTAAGAAGATTGTGGATGTCCTCGATCGACCTGAAGGCCTCCTGCCATAGCTCGAGCTCTACAGATGTGTTTAACTGAGCGAAGCGGGTATCAAGAAAGCGTTGCAGGGTATCAGGATCTGATAAATTGACGGAATGGGTTTGATGAGAGTACTTTGCCACAGTGGCCAGGTGTAAACGCAGCGTTTCACACAGGCGACGGAATTCGACTTTACGTCGATGAGAGAGACAAAATTCAAATGCTTGGAGGGCTATCGACTTGGAGACCATGAGCGATGAACATTTCTCAGCGACTCGGGAGAAAAAAAAAATTACTTGCCTGGTAGACAGCCTCGAGGCGAGCATTGTTTTTCAGGGTCTCTAGGGCAGACCGGTAACTTTCCCATAAAAATTTCAGCCATGGAGTAACCAAGGCACGGTCAGTGCGATCCTTGCTTTGATCGCCACTGACAGCGCCCAACAGGATGTCCTCTGGAGATTCTGACGCCTCGAGATCATCTACGTCCAGTACTTCAATAGCCTTATGAGCCTTTTCTTGTGCCTCAACGACCTTTGCATTGGCTAAACGGATGAAAGTATGTATCACGGTCTCGATAGACTGAACGGACGTGTTTTGCGTAATATTTTTATACTGCATTAAACCCTCTTTTGCTGTTCTACCCTTTCTCAGCTCCACGCATAATTCGATGAAACGGATCATGATGGGTTCCAATGCAGCAACTGGAGTTGACCTAAAGCGCTTGGAATTGAACATCTCTGTAAGAGATTGCAGAGCAGCAGGCGTCTGGCCCACTGATACCAGGCCTTCTGCCTGTTTGAGGACCGTTTCAGGCTTTGAGAACGGCGCCATAGCTGAGTTCAAGTCCAAGCTGTGTTATGAGAGGAGCAAACAGGGCCAAACAAAGCCACACTTAAATAAGAATCGCCGTGTTCATCTTGTTTTCAGCCGAAGATATACAATGCATGGACGAGCTATTCTGGCTCTCAGTCAGTCGACAAACAGGTGCAACGTGAACTCCAAATCTCTAACAGGAAGCGCTTCGTTGTTATCAGCTTGCCTCGAACGGACAGATCACAAATTTGTCCCACTGAGAGAAACCGACAGGGTCTGTCGAGGGCGTCGCTTATGCTGGTGCTATAGTATCGTGGGTGATACGGGCACAGGGAGGCGTGATGTTGAGATATTCTCGTACCCTGACAAGTTAATGTCAAGGTCCAAGCTTTTCTCCACGAGCAAGTAGTCGCACCCCGGTGATAGCAAGCTGAGAGGGAGGCTGCTTCTCGACGAGGGGCTCATGGGAAAGAGAGGATTGTGAATTTCTAGTTCTCCTATGACGCCCTTCTGTTGCACCTCCTGGTGTCGGACGCCGTCCCGAATAAACTTGATTATCCTTTTTCCGGGATTCGGCGAGCGAAAGAGGGGTAATACCAAGACTCTTTGCCCACTCATATACTAGCTTCCCTTGAACCCTTTCAGTCCCCTTGCTTTCGTCGCCCTCAAAGGTACGAGTTGATTCAACCAAGGCGAGTGCGATCGGTTCGTTGCTATGATCGCGTTCCCAGATTGCACAAGTGAGAAGATTACGGAGCCATAATGGGGGTGGAAGCGACGTCGATGCGGAAGCTTCATGCCAGACGGAAGCTGCACCATCCTCCTGAAGAACGATCCTTTGGTTGACACCCACCTGATCTTCCAGCAAACGAGACGCGGCACGAGCTTGTACTGAAATGAAGGACGTCCCTTTTTTGAGGAGATCAAGGGTATTGAGGACTATATTGCAGGTCAAGCCAGGTATTTCAGGACAATTATGAAGTGCTCGCTCATTACCTTCGAGAGGAACGACGATCTTGAGTGGCTTTGCTGCCGCCATACACCATCCTTTGACCTGGTCAAGAGCAAAAATAAGGGCGCTTGCATCGATGATGATCCTCGACGGTATCCCCTTATTACGATTAGGAGGCGCTGGCTCGCTATGGGGTGCCCTAGAGCGGATAGACATATTTCTATCTCCAGTGTTTTGTTCAGTTGGCTTGCTCATATTTGATGAAGTCGTCCCTATATGCCGTCGCTTTGCAGGTTCACGTTGACTGCGGATCCCCTGTGACTCCAGCTGGCGCACTTGGTATGCAAGAAACGCCTGGCCAAGTGCTTTGGACATGAGTCCTTTATCTTGAAGTCCTGGTGAACTGATGTTGATGTCGCTGTTTTGGTGATCGGACTGCTCATTAGACATCCTATCTAACTAGCCGTCGCAGCTATGGTCGAGTTTAAAGAAGGATTGGGTCACATAGGAAACAATGCGAATAGAAAGCATACAGAAAAAATAATATAATAAAGAAATTAGACGGAAAAGAAAGGCTGATCGTTACTACTAGCAGGACGTTGCGTGCCAAATGGATTACCAGTTGGGGCACCCGTATTGGTCGCCATAAGCTTCCCAGCACTTGAGCTTCCGTATCTATGATAGAAACATGAGTACATATTTGAGTGAGATTCGGAAAATTGATCACCTTAGATTGCCAAAATTACCGAACGTATCTACGCCTGCGTCCCGATTCGCGAACAAAGCTGCTAGGGCTGGATTCTCGTCTTGCCTTGTCTTGGCCTGCATTCTTTGTTGTGCATCGGGAGATGGAGATGGCCCAGGGGCTAAGGCCGGAGTTGGTGTAAGATAACTTTGGTTGTCCGATAAGCTTTGAAGAGGTGTCAATGTAGGCACAGGAGGGGGGGATGCCGTGGAACCCAGGGCAAATGGATTCTTGCTGCCAAATCCAGTGGGCTGAGCCATGATCGGCAACTGTTGCTGCTGCTGTTGCTGCTGGAGCCACGCAGCTTGCGCCTGCTGTTGTTGTATGGCCCATTCATTCTGCTGTGCAGCTAACATCTGCTGTTGAAGTGCCGCTTGCTGTTGTGCCTCAGCTTGTTGCATTGCCCACACCTGTTGTTGCTGCTGAAGGGCCTGTTGTGCCTGCCAATCTGCTTGCTGTTGCGCCCATTGAGCCTGCATCATAGCCTGTTGTTCTTGCTGCTGTTGTAGATATGGATTAAAAGACGTGGCTTGTGGTTGGACGTAAGTGTACTGGGGCTGAAGACCGGTGTCAACGAGGGGGAAAGGATTGGGTTGCGCCTGGGCAGTAGAATTACTGTGCAATTCAGTGAATCAAGGTTAGTCGCGGGGCAGCGGGAACATACGCTTGGAGGCCATCGTCGAATAAAGAACGGGAATTCGCGTCCTCCACGGCCTTTGCCCTCTCCTTTTCTTCTTCCTCTGAGAGTTTTAACGCGCGCTCGAGGTCTGCATCCCTGGGTTCCAGTATTTAAATGACCGTGGCAGCATATCCTAGGAAATGGTCACCTACTCGGTCGTCTTGCCAGTTTCCTTAGCAAAGGTTTGCTTGCTCGCTTCCATCGCACGTTTGAGCTCATCGTCATCACGATTTCTCCTAGAGGATGAGGGCTGAGATTGTTGTCGTCTTCTTGCTGTGTTCTCATCGGGGGTCTCATCACGGCCAGAATCCCCAGCGCCGTTTGTCATTCGATCTCGCATATTGGCTCTACTTCTGCGTTCTTGGCGTAGGCGGGATTCATCCTGAAGTAGATTAGTGATATCCTTTGCTTTTTGCCGGACATTTGCGCCTTGATCCTTGCCGAACTCGTCAATATATTGGAACTCCTTCAGAGTTTTAACGAGGTAGACATTATCACGGAAATATATGACGACATTCTCGGAACCAGCGTGCAGGCAGTAATCCAGAAGTGTAAGAGCCTACGTATTTGGTGAGCGTCGCGCCATCTTCCTCCGGGAAAGACGTTTACCTTGAACACATGGCGCCAATTCTTTCCTTTGTCGTTCAAACGCTTGTCCAGCATTTCCATAATTTCGACGAAATCGTTTCTAAGCTGTCGGTGAGCAAGAGATGGTCCATAGAGTTTCATCCGCTTTACTGGTTATAAGTGAGTTGCGCAATTTCGTTCATTTGTGTGCCAGATGGACCCCATGGGTCATTTGAAGTAGCATCTCGAACCTTTGCCTGGACGTCCGAATAGCCTGAACCTCAGTGAGCATCAACTTTGGCCCGCAGCGGACAAAGGCGAACCTTTGGTGTAGTTCTTTGCAACTCTTGTGAACTTTAAGCAACACGGTTGATTCAGAGTATATCAAGATTCACTAACCGTAACGCGCCCTTTCCCATTGTTTGCAAAGACATAGTGAACAGGAATGGCGGCGGTCAAGGAGTGTCGCCAGCGCTTACGCTCTTGACCTGGTCCAAATTGATCTTTAGCCTTGCTCGAAGAATGCATTTCGATGACGCTGTTGACATTCTACTTGGACGCACAAAACATCACGTTTCATCATTGATATCTCACTGTGGGTTCACAACCGACGAGGAACTACAGCATGTCGTGGCTTCTATCCTTGAAACTCTCCAAAAGCCACCGGCTACAACACTCTCGGAACGGGAAAGCCGGGCTTTCGGTCATCTCTTCAGCCTTTCGTCCATTATATCTCTTCTCGAGTTACGCCAATGTTCAGGATGTGTCTCGGTTGATTCGTTGCCCAATCTTATTCTCTTAGAGCTCAGCGACTACTGCTTTAGATATATCTATACCTCCCGCTCCTCGGTGTTCCAATCATGTGGAGGTAAGATGGGCGAAATGCTGCGTCAAATTCGCCTCAATGCTTGCTCTCAACTACCAGGTATCCTTAGAACTTTTACACACGTACCCAGTTCAACCTTTCTAGCCCTTTCTAGCTCTTTTATATCCTCGATTTCCCGACCACAAACAAGCCTGATGGCCCGATTGGTCGCCTTGCGTTTGCTCTATTTGTCTGTAGTGCTTGCACCTCATATTGGACTCGAACTAGACCCAACTATATTGTAAGTCCACTACATCTGAATATGGGTATAAACGAACTCGTTAGGTCATTACGAGCACCACTCCTCCAATCATTGGTCTCCACATTGGACTTTTTATTGCAGGATAGCCATATTCTTCCCAAAGAGGAACTGGTGGTGTTATCTATTGGTATTGTCTCGTCCATTGGCTCGATCGACAATCTCGATCTCCTTAACTTCCGGTCCATGAGTCTAGTTTTGGACACAGTCAACATGGTATACAGAAAAATGAAGATGGAGGGAAATTATATGATGCTTAGCACGTTACTCGACTTCGCTCCTCTGACAGCGTGGCTAGTGTCAAAAGCAGAAGTAGTTAGCAATTTGGGCGCATCTAGGCTTATATCCCAGTTGGTAAGTGGTAACGCCTCCGCATATGCAATAGGTTACATTCTATCTAGCTATCGCAGTGGCTGGAGTATCACTGCGCTCGTGAAGATAGCTGGGAAAGAAGAATCACCCCCTTTCTCTCAGAGCATAGCCTTGCTGCATCAAACTATCTCCTCGTATGTGTGATCTTGGTAATCAAATTCAGATAATCACCGCTTCTAGCAAGCCTTACTTGAAGAATGGAAAACCTGCCTCGAGAATCCGTTGCACCTCGCAGTCGTCATCAGATGTTTTCACTTCTTACTTTTCAGCTGTATTGCCTCTATACAGGAATGGGGAAACGACACCGGCCTCATGGACACCTTAATGGTCGTATACATGGCTTTGGACAGGAGCCAAATTGGGGGTTGGTTTCTCATAATAGAACCTAAAATTGTACTGACTAAGACGTGACAGCTAAACGGGATCTTATATCCTGTTTATTTATTCTGGGAGACCAATCGAATACCCAAAACATTGAGGGTACTTGCTCTTCGCTTGATCCGTTGAAGCAATGGCCCTATACAGTATCAAAAGAGATTTTAGCACGGTTTGAGAGGTAAAACAGACTTGAGACTGGGCGCATGCGTTTTCTCTTAACTAAACTTGGATTAAAGCGGCCTTTGCATCGAATTTGGAGGTAATTATGCAGGGGAACTGGACATATACTTCCTATTTTGCCTCATTCGTGGACGCATCATCCCGAAAGATATGCAAGATGGTGTTCGCAACATATGCCAAGGGTTCTTCGAAATGGTTCTGGACAGTTCAAGAATACACTGTGATCATAATAGTCTACAAGCTGCTCTTATTCTCAACATGTGCAACGGGTTTGAAGGAGAAGAGCTTGCATTAACAAGACTATCTTGGCACCTACGATCTCTGAAGCTTCACCGTGGCGAGATACCTGTCGGGGCTGCATGTGGGTACGTCATAACAGATTTAAGGTCATGCTAACCAGGATATAGTTTCGTTTGCACAACACATTCTCATGGTTGATCAAGCATCCTTCCTCCACAGGTGTCCACAGTCAGTCATAACCTCCATCTTTGCATATTTGGAGGATGTTCTGTTGTTGCTTCTTCAGGGATATTATGAAGGTCATATGGAGCTAGACATTGCTGGGACTGTCTCTGCAGCAGCGGTGGCTTTGTTATATAGAGCTAACCCCTCAACACGTAAGACGTTTCGTCATTCTTTAGTGCACAAGATGTTTATTTTATGCAGTGGGTTGGCTCGCATCTTCCCCATGGACGAGAACTCTATATCGAGAGCTCGTTGTACAACTGAGAAAGGAGCCACGCTATCAGAATACTCGGATCCCTGATTTGATTAAAGGCGTTAGGCGTTTAAATTTTGGTTCTCTACGTGTAATTGCTAACATTACGTGCCCTCATAGCTGGAACAAGCCCTGGCGGGGCACCAAACCGTTTCATTGGGTTGGGAAGGAGCAAAGAAATTGAGGATGAGAGAGATCGGGGCTACATGTTCTATTTTCCTTGTAGAGTAGCAGTCGTGGCAGAGTTTGCAGTCGACCACAACAAGGTTTAAGTTGAGGGCAAGTATTCCTGCCTTGTTCCCTTCCATGAATTTGTCTCAACTCAGAATTTGCTTTTTTTGCCGTGACTGTCGACCTCCAGCTGACAAGGATGTTGCCTATCTCAGGTGTTCACAGGTCGTTCGCCTTTGATCATGGCTAGTCCACCGGGTGAAGACGGATCCTCGAACGCCGAGAATGAAGTTTCCGTATGGCCTGAACCTCCTTGGAGTGGCTGGATTGAAACTACTGGGGACGCGCTACTCATCTTAGAAGCTGCTCGCCGCGGTCTCATTCCCCGGGTTACACGTCGCCTTGTCGATTCGGAGCGTAAAATGATCACATCTGGCTCTGTTTTTGTTTTCGATGAGGACGAATCCGGTATTAAAAGGTGGACAGATGGCTTTGTCTGGTCCCCATCCCGCATTCTGGGTAATTTCCTTGTACGTTGACCATATCTTTATTGTACATAAGTTTACCGAACTTGTTCTAGCTCTATAGGGAAATGGAGAAGCGAGGAGGCGGTCGCTCCAAAGCAGATCAGGAAGCCACCGACCAGGAAGGGGGTACACCCAAGGCCGGGAAGGCAAACGCTTCGCAAGGTCTCACCCAAGGGCTGGACAAGCATCGAGAACGTTTACTATTGGGAAGTCTCACCAATAGCCATAAGTTCAAGGTGGATGGTATGATTAAAAAGGTATGAGGGTTTTCTTGGCCATTAATCCGCTCTTAAACGTATAAAGACCTTCTCTTTAACTATTGGGGGAGTTTCTCAACACCTCATATCCTATTACCGTGTCGCAGATGTGGAAAATGGTCGTCTAAGATCCCCTTCGTCATTACCGGAGCTAGCGACCCTAGAAATAAGTCCAGAATACCTAGATAAAACACACTTTCGGCAACCACCTCGCGTAGAATACGGTCCGGACGGCATTCCTAGGTATCGTGGCGAAGCAGATGATCCAGAGATCACTGCTGTTTCGCGCACAGTCGAAAAGGCACCCCGTCGCTTTGAACCTTACGGAAATCCTTCCGTTAAAAAGGGAAAGAAATCTCGTTCACAACGTACAGCATCGCAACCGGAGACCGATGTCACACAATACTCTCCGGATACTTATGGTTATCCACAGTATCCGGGATACCCATACAATCCTTCTGGCTATCCTTATGTACAGTACCCAGTGGCTTCACCAAGCGAGGAAGGTGGATCCGATCCGCAAAATTATGGGGCATATATCGGAAATTACTACTGGGCTGGCTACGGGAATATGGGTCAAACGACAGTAGAAGGGGGAGAAGAGAGGACGAGGACGAGGACGAGGAGGACGACGGTGGAAAGGGTCAGAGAGAACGAAGCTCAGCAGCAACAGCCGCCGCCTAGCTCCCTCCAACCCTGGTTAATTTCCTTGTGAAATCTCAGAATCACTTTTTGGATGTCATACGTTGCAATTTTGCATGTATTTACCTGTATTGGACAATATCTTGTGTTGTCGATCTTCTGTCCTCTACCCCTTCCAGTATCGAAGTACCAATGGCAAACTCTCAGACCACAATTATTCCGCATACCCAGCAGCCTCTAGTTACACGCGATTACCCGTCTCGTGAACAGCTAGATGACATAATCGTTGCCTCAGCGACAGCGCAAGAGCACTGGAAAGTCCTTGCATTCAAGGATCGACTGGAAATCTGCAGGCGATTTCTAGACGAAATGAAGAGCTCTGCAAACATTATTGCAGGGGAACTCACCATGCAAATGGGAAGGTGAGGTCCACTCACAGAGCTGCTTGTTGCTCTATCATACTGATTCCGTTATCTACATCACCCAGACCTATTTCGCAAACACCTGGGGAACTTAAAGGCTTTCTAGCTCGGGGAGATTATCTCTTGTCTATTGCAGAAGATGCTCTAAGAGATGTTCCACTTCCCAACGAGGATCCAAACTTTCGTCGATTCATCCGTCGCGTTCCTTACGGTGTGGCCTTCTTGATCGTCCCATGGAAGTAGGAGTACTATCACATCATCTCTACGCCGACTGACCCTATCCAGCTACCCATTTTTGACCACAGTCAACTCTCTGCTACCCGCACTGCTCGCAGGTGAATAACCCCTCATCACAAACCGCAAGTCAAACTTCAACATC
>WSTL01000023.1:12356-72667 GCA_019616975.1 Serendipita sp. 396
AGTGACGAACATAAAGTTTCTGCAGGCGCTAGATCTTTGGTCCCTGAAGACTTGTTTCCTCTAGCTGCTCAGCCGTGAGTTCTTGACGATATTCCTTGCAGGCTCTAACCGGGCGTAGTAATACAGCGTTCGTAGCCCCGCAAGTTTTGGTCAATGTAGACCACAGTGCGGCATTTTTTCGTGTAACTGCGGGCAAGCATTGATTCTTCTTGTAGCTATGGACGTGGTCATGGAGGAAACCTTTGGGCCTGTTGCACCCATCATGAAGGTGCGCAGGAGGTGGCATATAGATTTATTATCTTATCGTATTGCATAGGTTTCCGGAGACGAAGAGGCAGTCCAGTTGATGAACGACTCTAAGTACGGGTTGACGGCATCGGTTTGGACCAAAGATCAAGAGGCATTCGAAGCGCTTGTGGATAAGATAGATGCAGGGACCGTCTTTCAAAATCGCTGTGACTATCTCGATCCGGGCCTTGCATGGACAGGGGTGAAGCACAGCGGCCGGGGGGTGAGCCTGAGCAAGTACGGTAAGTTCGGTCGCTCCGTAGTTTGCATTTCTACTCCTAACATAATTAAATAGGATTCGATCAAGTTACGCGTGCCAAAAGCGTTCACATTAAGATCGTTGCCTAAATCCTTGTGGGCACGGAAGGGTGGTTCAGTGTATTGTAAGGATACAAATGAATATACAACAACTGCAGGTGACTTTGAACAACGTTATCCCATTGCTAGCGCTGTCCAAACGACAGCTCCACCAACGAGAACCATTGCTACAGTCCCAGCCAAGGAAGATCGAGAAGAGCCTGTTGGCTCATCATCGTCTGTTTCCTCACCATCTTCCACCACCCTTCTCACATGGCGACGAGGCTCAGCCTCGCCAGATATACTCGGGTTTCGTACACCTGCTTTGTGATCAGCACTGGGACCCAGGGGTTAGCACTGACACTCACTTTGCTCGATTATAGTAAGTTTGTCAAGAAGGCCTTCATAATGACGCTCAAGGGCGCGTAGTCGTAGTTCCACTTCTTGAGGGGATGTGGTTCTGTCCAAAGCATTCTAGGGGCAAGATTGCGTTCAGTTGGTCTAAATCGGTTTGCCACCATCACTTCAACGTCATACCTTTTCTAGATATTCGAGTCTTTTGGACACATCGTGGAGTTGGCGCCTGTGTTTGCCCGCAACCTCCCTACGGCGCCCCAGGCGTTGGACTTCAGTCTGCAAAGATAATGAGCGACACCAAATTGGTTGGAGATCTACACTGACTCTGATTCGATCAGCTTGCCTATCGGTGACCTCGCTTTGAGAACCAACGCTGCCGAGTCGTTCTCGTGATAGTGGTTGTGATCTTAGGCCATATGTTCCACTGGGGAGATGTGAGTGTAGGATAAAAGTACAACTTTCGAGGCAAACCTGGGATTTCTCGTCGTGGGTTCCTCTGCAGCATTGAAGTGAATAGCAACTGTATGTGGGGGATGAAATTGACCATCTTTGAATATTCCTTTGCCGAACGAGATTGTGTCCTCGTTGTGAAGTTTGTACGCTTGTCCCGGGGTCAACCGCGTCGGTGATTCGTTTATGTAAGTCCCATGATGGCTCTTGGCGTCCATGAGAGCGACCTATTCTAAAGGTTCAGGCGTACTCGAGATGGAATTCGGTCTGGGGCAAACCTCTCCGCTTGTGAGCCACCGGATAATTGCGTGTTTACGAGAAACAACAGGGCAGAACGTCGCTGCATTTTTGGTCAGGTTGCTTTGGCACAAGGCTCGGCGCTCGACTGACTGTAAGTATTATGACTAGAAGTGGCACCTCCTGCTGGCTCAACTGTAGCGCTCCTGCCAATAGTCACTGAGCCTATAGAGGATTGAAAGATACGTCGGGGACCATCCGCTTCTACTGGTATTATCGTTATCGAGGCTATGGATTGTGATGCTGCCGACGGTGGGTTAGCATCATTATCTCTCCTGGAGGTGTTCGAAGCCAGAACGTGTCGACGTACAGATGGTTTCACGCAAACTCTCCTTCTCGTCCACAAGTGAACTGTTTGAAGCTCGATTAGCCATGTGTCGCGGTCGCCGCAGACTTCAACTTGGTCGACCACATAGCACCACCCCCAAGGGTTCAGCAATCCCTTTGAAGCCCAACCGGTACTGGCCAGATAGGAAAATACGAATGAAATAAATACCTATATATATATTAAAAGCGGCTATGAAGTGGACATTATACGTGGTCACTGGGTTGTTGTTTCTATGGTCATGGAAAGCAATCGACGAAGTTCATTATTCGACTCTGCAGGCGACTTGTGTCCCAGCATCAATTCGGAGAGTTTGTATCGATCTTGAGATATATGAAATGTAATGTAACCAGTCTAAGGACGGATGGACGTCAAAATCACCGGTTGCACGCTACTACGATGGGATGACCATACCTTGAAAGTCAACCAGGCATTCAAAGCTGCAATATTACGCTTGAGGATTGATTCCACACTGTTTGATGCGTGTAAACTCTCGTCCACCAGGTCTCGGAGGACTTGGACGGGCCGTCTTCGAGCGACAGCTGCTCTCAGGTGAATGTAATTATTCGTCTCGTGTGCGAGCTCCTCTTTATAGAACGAAAGTATGTCGTTTGTGATGTCTATCCAATAACTGATGGATGGGATTGCCTGGATGAACGCTGTGGGCGATGGGTGGAGAGCAGCTGGGAAAATCATCATCGCATACGCTTGAGCGACACCGGTCTTGCTGCGCAAGAAATATGGAAACTTTTCAGCTTCGGGGTTTATTGGCATCTTTTCAGTCAAACGTTCCAAATAACAGCCATTGATGAATTCGAGACTAGAAGAGACGATGGCGTTCGCCGTAAACGGGTCGTAGAAGGACCAAACGACTGTTAAGAAGTCGGCAAATTGGTCGAGTACTGGGTCCAACTGAGGTGTCGCCAGAGCGTAGTTGCGTTGGAAATTGGCGAATGGTGCTGGGTCACCTCTTGACGAGCGATCGTCGATGTAGATCATGAAAAAGGTGAAGATGGAAATGAGAAGCTTGACGGTATATTCGTGTTCTTGATAGGACATTTCTCCCATAGCTGCCGATGGCGGGATCATCTTCTCTGCAATTTCTCCCAAACCATGGATCTTCCATGAGGATATGATAGACCTCAAATCGGCTTCTAGGGCCACTCTGGGCGGATACAAAGGTCGACGGTAGCGAATGCGGGTCAAATAGAGGAGGATGATGGAACGAGGGGTCTGTGGACTTCCTTCCCGGTTTACATATAATACCTAAAAGGAAAGAGGGTGTCACCACAGCCGGTCTTATTGGCTCCAACGGTAGAGCAACCACGAAGACCTACTGTAGGAATCGTAATCTTCA
Organism: Serendipita sp. 396; assembly: GCA_019616975.1. Classification (NCBI taxonomy): domain Eukaryota; kingdom Fungi; phylum Basidiomycota; class Agaricomycetes; order Sebacinales; family Serendipitaceae; genus Serendipita; species Serendipita sp. 396. The sequence goes on from WSTL01000023.1 coordinate 15,728, forward strand.
AAGAAGTCGAATAAGTCATCGTGGGTGGTCGTGTTGGGATTCTGATCTCTACCCGAACGCTCAGCATGGGGCTTAAATACTGCTTATATTAGCCGCCAACAGGCTCGGATGGCTGTTACTGGCGCTGTTGATGTTGTGGGATTTACAGTTAGGCTCAAGGCTCATGGCTCATGGCTTGTGTGGCTGTCGGAACCTAAAGTGAGCGAGGTAGCTGCCGGTGAACTGTGTGTGAGCGCGCGCGAGAGAGAACAGGCTCGTGGAACAGAAACTAATGGGAACTAATAGAAATCGGAGTCCGAACCGGAGTGCGTCTCAAAGGGCGCTTCGTCAGGTTTGCTGGTCTGGCACTGTTAAAGAGACGGCAACTGGCTGAGCAGGACTGCTTGTTATGAATAACATTTCCCACTGAAGAGATATACCCTGTGATACTCGTCGAGCATTGCACGCACCGGACATTTAGAGGCCACGAGACTAGTCTGTGACCGTGGATCTCGACTTCAGATCGTCTGGACAGCGAACAAATCTTCACAGCCCAACAAACGCGAAGAAGTTCGCACGCTTCTCGTCCAAATGTTGTTCGTATCCACCTCGTGTGTGCTGCCTCCCACAGGTTGCGCCACAGCCACAGGGTCTTGAAAATATTCGAGAGAGAGAAAGAGAGAAAGAGTTAAACCATCAATAGTCATTGAACATGCGATTCGAGTGTTAACGTTAGCGGGCTACAACAAGGGGTTGTCTAGTCGATTGATTGGTTGATTGGTATGAAATCGGCTCAAAGTGGCACTTCAGTGATCGCGGGACTTTCTGGGTAATCGTCATTGAGAGCGAGTCGAGAGTGCCGATGCCGGAACTATTTTCTTACCTATACTCGCCTTCGGCTGCGAGACTTAGCTCTTCTACCTCACCCTGCACGGCAGACAATGCCTCTGCAGCTGCGGCAAAATATACCAGCTGGGAACAAATAAGCTCGCACCGATCCTCGCGGAGCATGGACTCACTTGGGCTTTAATCAGTTCGTTGATGTTCTTCAATGGTTCTGGCTGTATCATACTGTCAGAAAAAGACCAAGGGTCAACCGTTCCAGCTCCTCACGTTGTCCAAAACAGTCTTCATTAAAGTAATCGCCACCTCGGTCTTTTGAACCAAGTCATCTTCAGCATTTTCTACTTCTAACCTGACAGCTATGAGTCTTATGAGCGCCCAGGTCAACGTGCCACATTACCTGGCTTGCTCTTGCTTCGCAGGCGCGGCTGCCTTGAGTCTGCACAAGAGACTGAGAACAGACGTGGAGACACACGGCGGTCATTGACGTACGTTTGTTTTGCTGAGTCCAAATGGAGGCGTGACGCCCGAACAGCCGTCCTCGCCTATGGGAAATGTTGAGGCCTATGCCAAAACCCAAGGACACTCGACCCATACCTGCATTGCCACTGCAATGGACGAAGTAACAGTGACATTCCACGGTTGAAGGAACCTCTCTACGATCACGTCATCTTGATCAAGACGGGCTTGTCCGACCTATATTTATACAGGGGGCGAAGCAGTTGAGGAATGAACAAGGTCTCTTCCATCCTACGCACCTTTTCCATCGCGTTCCCGTACAAGTCCAAGGCCTTTCCAAGGCGGATATCGGGCCCTAAAGAAGATGCACCAGCAAGTGCCGCCTGAGAGGGGGAATGAGATGCGGGTATTCTCGTCGTGTAAACCACAGACTCACGCGGCTGATCGCATGGGGAAGCGTCTTTGGCAGTGGTTTTGCAGCTGGAGTGACGGATGGGGCAGGGATACTAGTATCTTTCAAGTTCGCGGCTGCGAAGGAAGTTACATTATGGGCGACGTTGGTGGAGAGCTCAGCGATCGACTGTTGAACCTGGACAGGGTAGTCGTATGTTTCTGTTTCGTAGACGCGAGCAATCCTTTGAAGCGTCAAGTGCGCCTGTCTCAGTGCATCGACTCTTGACTCGAGATCCCTGTATTCTATCACAGCTCAGTGAGCTTAAACAGGTAGATGAGCTCATTTGAGACATGCAAACCTTGAGGAAGTTCTGTGATATCCTCAGCAGGAATCTGTCCTAGACGCTCCCTAGGTACAAGGGTCAGCGATCGCTCGTCACACGCGACCTGTTCACTACCTTGCCGCCTGGTAGGACGAGGTGAGTGTCTTGCCGATGTTAGCAGCAGAGCCACCTATGTTTAACCCTGCGAGGCCCGCTGAGAGCTTACTCCAATTCTCCATCATGTAAATTAGAGTTGAAGTCGAGTTCAAGGGTGTTAGACCTGCGGCCCACTCTACCACGTATGCGAAGGGTAAGCACTAGCGTGTTAAATCCAAGGAATAAGACAAATAGAAAACAAGGAGAGCAACAACCCTAACTACTATTCGAGCCAGATCAAGGAGCCATTCGGCAACGTACAAGGCGCGGAGTATCCATAAGGGGTATCACGGCAAACGAGTGTAAATGTGCATGTAAGGTTAATATAAAGGAACGGATCGAAACGAATGAGACCGAGGTGGAGGCAATATATCAAATCCCAGCTATTGCTAATCTTCCTCTTCCTCCTCCATTACGTTGTGCAGTGGTGCCCCATGGATGTATCTACCGGGACTTATGCGGCCAGCAGGGAGGTCCAAGGGGGCTGGAGTGACATCAGGTACAGGGGAAGATGAGCCGGTTCTGGGTGGAACTGATGTCGGCTCAGGAGAAGGTGCAGAGGGAGGTCCAGGGGGAGACGCAGAGGAAGTTGCAGAGGGAGTTGCGGAGGGAGTTGCGGAGGGAGCGGATGTCTTTGGGTTCTCGAGGCTTGCGGTTCGTACAGGGAGCTTGGATGGTAGCGGGGCAGCTTTCTGTTGGAACATGTCAATCAGCGTACTGACATTGGCCACCTTTCCAGGTGTTGATGTGGCAGAGGGTCCAGGCTGTTCCGGGAGCTTGTTCTGATCTCGGGAGGGTGAAGGGGGTAAGGTAGCTGACGTCGGTTGTGGTGGGATCAACTCATGGCTGTAGTTGCGCTCCGAAGCGATGAAAGAGGGTATTTCAACCTCCTGGGACAGTGTCTGTGGCATAGGCTCAAAGTCCCGAGAGTCCACCGATTCTCTCTGATGGCTTGGCCATCTTTGCTCATGTCGAGAGGCAATCGTGGACGGCGACTGTACACGAACAATGGGGCCTTCAGCTGTATAGTCATCCGATTCCATGGAGCGGCGACCAGTAAGATTATTCGTATAAGGGTAAGGCTCGGGGTCAGGGAGATTATCATCGACGTATGTTTGATTCCCAAAGTTGTGAGCCTGAGTCGGGGTGACGAGTGTGTCCTCAACCTCTGGAGGTGGTACGCCGGCAAGGACCTGTTCCATCTCCACACGAGCTAGCTCAGGGTCACTTCTGTTGGCACCCATCCCTCTCCGTCTTCCAGAACTTAGTTCAGCATCCTGACCGGCGATTCGTCGTTTTCCGGGGTCTGCAACGAGAATGTCAATCCAGCCATCATCATTTGACAGTCGTTTACTACGGCGAGCATTTCCGTTGGGTTTGGAAAGAGGCGACTCGCCTAGAGAGTCGGAATCGGATGCTTCACGGGTCTCAAAATCCATCTCGTCGTACTCTGCTGGTTGGATGCCACTTTTCCTGCTTTTGATCTTGAACCGGTTTTTGGTCTTTACTGGAGAGTGGGCAGGGAGGGGCGGGACTGGAGGTATATCAGTGTCTGGCAAAGGAGCGTGTGTTGTAAGTGGTGTTGGTACAGGATGCTCTCGGGTGCTGACACCTCGAGTCAAAGAGACTTTAGTTGTTGCATTTGAACTCTTGAGCATATGTTCGAAGTCGGCTTCTCGACTAGCCACATTCTTAGGTATGGTGGGAGTATTTCCAACGACATAGGGCTTGCCATTGAGGGTCTGAGCTGGCTTCCATTGCTTGGATTTTGGGTTCAGACTCGCAACCAAGTTTGCAGGGGCAAATATTCCTTTCTTCTTCGGGGCCGCAAGTTGGTTTCGGTATTCCAATGGCACGAATTCCTCGAAGAGAAAGAGAATTGAAGATGTCCTTGGATCTCCACTAGGGGGTACGGCAGGTCTTTGGGTAGGCATAGCTTTGAATTCAACCTGGTAGCGAGTTATGCACGGTCATTTGAACGGGTTCATGCGACTTACCAATGCCCAATTACATTCCCTGAAGGTGACCTCGGCCCTGTCCATCCAGCCACTCCCATAGACCAGGGATGCGAACACCTCAATGAAACCTTCTTCCACCATTTCCTCTCGGCCCAACACGGGGGTAGTGTCCCACCCGAATGGTGGGAGGGCTTTCTGTGCTTTCTTCAATTTTCTATGGATCTCGGCAGACTGACTTGCCCATGAATTGATGGTAGACGCCACAGGAGTGGAAAATTGCAAGGTGACAGACAAGGGTTCGTCTGTACGGGTAAAACCTGCGCTTGAAAAGTCATTCCACGAGAGGGTCTCCCTTTTTTCCGCACGAGACTGGTAATATGGTGAATATAGATGTCGTCATAGCAAACGGTTATACGGTACCTTTCGGGCACTCTCTGTCAAGTCAAAAGCAAGCTTCCCTTTGTCGGTATCAGAGAAGCCAAAGTTCTCAAATGTACCCCAACGCATATCCGTCAAGCTTTGAAATCGGTCGTCTTCTTGCGTCACTTCCAGTCCAAGTATTCCAGTCTCCTTCCTCTCTTCGTCTGGAGTTCTGGAGAGGCTCACTGTGTTGAAACCTGGTCCCAAATCTGGATGAAATGTGGACGGGATATTGAGGTACTTTCTATAGGTGTCTGAATATCGTGGTTGTAACTTCAGGAAAGATGGAGCTATGCGTGACCACTCTTTTGAGCTCTGGAGATCACCCTTAGTAGTTGACCACGAAGCCGCATGCTTGACAAGGTCCGGAGAGTAAAGTCGCACGTTTCGCCGTATGGAAGCGAGCCGAACTAACTTAGCACCGCGGCGGGGCACTTCTGTGTGATGGAGGTCTGAAATCATAGATGGGTATCCGCGTATCCAGTCTTTGAGGCGAACAGGCATAGCTCCTTTGAGCTGTGTTTGGGATTCTTGCCAGCGAATGAAAGAAAGCAACAAGTGTTCTGTAGCATGAGATGCTTTTAAATAGGCATTGTAAACATGACTGAAAGGGAAAGAGAGGTTTCCGAGGCCGAAAATGAGGGGTCCAAAGTAGGTTGACAGTTGGATAGGGGTGAGACCAGAAGATGTCGCGTTGGAAGCGAACCGAGTGAAAAGATGAAAGAGAGAATTGAACAGGGTGCGGACTGGATTTTCCAGGCTATGGATAAATCGAGCGCAGTGTGTTGGGTGATATCCATTCGCTATTGACTCGTCAATCCTGTGATCGTACGTTTAGGCGGGAAATGGTTCTGTACCTTGCTCTTCTTGTCTCCAAAGAACATACGACTCCCAGTCAAGAAAACCGCGAACTTCGACCCCCCGCTCCAAACGCACAATGCGTGCCAGACCCCAACGAAGGAGCATAGCTAGCTCTTGAGGTCCAGCAAATGCAGCCTCTTCACGCCAGCGTGTTTCAGTAGAAGAATAGGCAAGGTGATGAGGGCACGTCGCAATAAACGCTGCGATCAGTTTCTTGACGACATTTGGCCGAATGTCAATAGCATGAGGAGAGAACAAAAGGGGGGTTGTTAAGCCTGTATCGTTGTATGATGAACGGACGCATTCTTCACAGTTCACTGAAATGAAACCTCACCTCGCTGACCGAGCTCTTCAGCAACAACGTCGACGAGCCGCACAACCTCGTCGAGACCAAGGACAACGTGACGTTCACTAGCAAGGTATCCGTACTCTTGCTTGGTGTCTCCCCCCTGAAGGAATTCGTGAATCTCTTCAGGTACATCCGCGGTGGTCGTGAGATTTGTAGACAGGAATATACCATCGGGGAGCATTGGAAGATCCTTCGGAGTCTCAGGTCTAGCGCCATTTGTACCATGTACCGCATTTTGACCGTTGAGTGAAGCATGGACGAGATTCGGGTTCGATAGCGTCCGCTGGCGGGATCTCTCTAGGCCGCTGTCCGTCTTTCCGCGTTTGAAGGCCATGGATCTAACGCGTCCAAAGTCGTCCGTGTCGCTGAAGGGACCAGCGTTGGCTCCGCTGGAGCCTTCCCTGGGCATTGTCGTCGCCGACCGCGTGCGGGAGAAAAGCTTTGACATTCTCGTGACCTATCTGTGTGCCTTTGAAGCAATCGAGAAAGATGTTTTTTTACAAGTAGAGTAAAGCCCAAGGGGACGCCTGGCCAGCGAGTCCCAGTGTCAAAAGTGCGGTACGGCAGAAATCAAGTCTAGCCTAGTATCCCCTCCACCCGCACCTCTGCTACCTCTTCATCTCCGCCACATCCGCCAGCCATGTACAGTCCCACGAACACGCTCATCGCCAGGATCATCCTTAAACATCGGCTACAACAAACTACAATGAGCGATAGGTCCACGGCTGGAGTATCACTAACCCCGGTATAGTTCTCCATAATTCGTTCACACTCCCAACCATTCCCTTTCGCCTTTTCAAGGAATTCGGTATCCTTTTCAGCAAGCCATGGCCGGTGATGTGTAAAGAAAACCAGCACGCAAGGAGTCTGGAGGAGATTGTCTTTTGCCTGGAGTGAAGTCGGTCGTAGGACTTGAGCACATGTGCGTAGGAGCGCATCATGCTGCGAATGGTTGAAGACGAGGTCACTCATAATCACCAAATCGAAAGGGCCATCTTCCATTAGGTCCACTGTATCCGTTCCCCATATATAACCCTATAGGCGTGCTCGATGAGAATAGATGGAATCGAAGAGACTGTTGAATCGACATACCTGGACCTTCGTCCTCGTTAGGGCATGGCCTGTCAGGTTTGCACGAACATTTGTTTCGAGAGTCTGGATGAGACTATGGTCCGGGTAGTCGGTGAGGATAACCTGTGAACTAGCGTCAAAATATACTCTCTCTCTTCTCTTCAAGGCGGTGATATTCATGTACCGCAGATGCCCCGTTCATGGCAGAGACCAGTCCAGGCAAACCTCCTCCTGCCCCAAGCTCCAAGACTCGTTTACCTTTACAAAAATCTTTGAAGTGTGAGTCCAAAAAGCTTGCGAAGCATTTTGAAGCGTTCCATCTGCCTGCCGAGTTAGCGAGGACTGTCAATTAATGGGTGGCGAAGCTGGCTATCTACAGATGATGACCCCAAAGAGGGTGTTGTCCCACAAGATGAATCTGAACGCTCTTTGGTCCACGTACATCCTCACTATCTGCTTCAGTTATCTGCCTCTCATACACCTCGATCGTCGCAGGAGGGGTTTCGGGACGAGGAGGTTCCTGTAAAAGGATATAAGTCTCCGGAGCAAATCGCACATGAGAAAAGAGAGACTACCACCTGGAAACATGGTGTCAAGGCCTTCAAACACAGAATCTGATTCCATTTATCGTGTTGGTGCGGTCCCGGGAGGGCGAGATAATTTTTCAGTGAGATATACAGCGCAAACTATGAGCTATCTCTCTTGGTTTCTTCGAGGCGCTGGTGGCAGAGGTAAACAGCCGCTTTTGCACCAGTCTGTGTGGACGAAATCTTCTTGAACGAGTATGCAGACAATCAAGTGTGTCGTAATTGGAGATGGAGCCGTTGGCAAAGTATGTCCTTATGTTTGTTTTACGCTATCTGTAGCAACACGTCCGCGGGCGTCCAAGGCGCTCTGGCAGTTCTACTTCTGAGCTGCTTCAGACTGTGTGATGAATCTTGTCTGCTCTTGCTATCGAAAATATCCCTTAGGGATATATTCTTTAGTCCATTGCTGTTGTAGGACCGCCCTACAGCAGATTTGGAGACGCGTTTGGGCCATTGCTGACCAGCCTTGACATCCCTCAGACCTGTTTGTTGATTTCGTACACTACGAACAAATTTCCTAGTGAATATGTGCCAACGGTATGCCCCCAAGCGTCATTGTGTGAGATGATCCGCGTCGTCTGATGAGCTCCGTGCAAGGTATTTGACAACTACGCGGTGACCGTCATGATTGGAGACGACCCATATACCCTTGGTTTATTCGATACCGCTGGTCAGTACTGTAAACTCGCCTGAAACGTAGCTGAACCAATTTGGTAACGACCGCTCTTGCTTGTAGGCCAGGAGGATTATGACCGACTTCGCCCTCTCTCGTATCCACAAACCGACGTATTTTTGGTTTGCTTTAGTGTCACATCGCCGGCCTCGTTTGAAAACGTCAAGGAGAAGTGGTTCCCAGAGGTCCATCATCATTGCCCAGGCGTGCCGTGCTTGATTGTCGGAACACAAATAGATTTGAGGGACGATCCTCAGGTTATCGATAAGCTGGCAAAGCAAAGGCAGCGCCCCGTAGCGTCTGAGCAAGGCGAGCGTCTGGCAAGGGAGCTCGGCGCCGTCAAGTACGTCGAATGCTCTGCACTGACGCAGAAGGGGCTCAAGAACGTGTTCGACGAGGTTTGTGTACATTCCATCTCGAGTTGTTGACTGCTATTGATGACTGCTCCTCAGGCTATTGTGGCCGCACTGGAACCACCGGTAGTGAAGAAGCCGCGTAAAGGCTGCTTGATTGTGTGAGAACGGACTCTGTGCGAATGGAGGACCGATGCAGGTCCCTCTATGGACGTCTGGATGTCTCACCGCCGTGCTCATCGTCTATCTGCCTGTGTCCTTACATTCTTCTTCTCTCTGTGTGCGCTCTCATTTTCAATGCTTTGCCTGAATTTTATATCATTCTACAAGCCTTTTTATCTAACAAAACAGGGGGACCATTTGATGAGAGTAACCATTAAGGTCTCACCGCAATGAAGTGATCGGTTGTTGCCCGAAGGAGTTCCCGCCGCGGGTGCGCTTACGCTTTGAACCCACCCACGACGGACCCTTGGCCCCAAAGCCGCCTCAGGCAGAGCTGACGACTGCGAGGACTTTGGATTTCACTCTTCCGTTGTTGTTTCTCATCGCTCTTAGCATCCGACACAGGCCCAACTCGGCCATTCCATTCCTTCACACACCACTCCGTCCACTCGGGGAGCTCACCTTCTAAAATCTCAAAAAATCTCAGTATCATATCAACCAGATAGCTATACGAAATGACCGGACACTCCTTCAACTTCCGCTCTTCCCCTCATGAGGGTCGCTCCGCGGTCGTCAAGCGAGCCAGTGAGTCCGGAACCTGAGACAGACAGCGATGGGGTTGCTCACAACCAGATGTGCCATGTAGCTTGCACCGTTACGCAGTTCTATAAAGCACCAACGTCTAGCGATGTCGTCGATCTCAATAACGCTTTCACAATCAAATGGGATCCATCTTGCGACGGTGGATTCGGTAGAGCGGTGGAAATCAAGCTCAGCTCCCCTAGTCTACCTGTCGACGCGCCACTAGTAGGTCACTGGAAAACGGTGGATTTCAGCAAGGGCTCGTTACAGGTGAGTTTTTACTACCGAGCCTTAAGCCTCCGCAATTTCCGGTTTGGAATGGACAGCCCCGATGACTGACCCACCTGCGCCCTCTTGTTTACTTAGGTTGCCGTCGCACCCACTCAGTTTGCTAACAAGACCGACATTCTTCTCCAACTCTCCATCACTCCGGAACAAGAAAATGGCCAAAACGTGATCCCTTTCTTGGAAGAGGACACGATGGGAAGCAGCCCGACGTTCAAAGGGAAATATGATGGGGCGAAGCCTGCAGCCACAACTGTTGCTGCGAATAGTTTCCTTGGTGGCAACTCTTCCAATAACGTCGTCGTCGTCAATAACTTCTACAAGGGCCTTACCAAGGGCCAGGTCGCTGCCGCCGTTCTCATGCCAATCTTGTTTGTCGCCGCTTGTATCGCCGGCTATGTCTTCTGGTCCCGCAAGAAGGAGGCTACCAGGCGCAAGGAATATAGAGAAAATCTCGATCAGCGCATGTCTATTGCTCCTGGAGCTGACTGGGCACCAATCTCAGCAGCTGGTGCCGCCGCTGCCATTCGTCATTCAATGGCGTTCAGCAGTGGTGGTGATCGAAACACACGAACGAGTAGCTTCTTCGGAAGGCAGTCGGGCTATCAAGTCGATCCACCACAGGAGATGCGCCAGACTCGGACCCGTACGACTTCAAGCGACCAACCCCGTACTTCTCGTGTGTCCTTTGCCGAAAATACGTTTGATCGCTCCTATGACCGCCCAGCCGTCCCCCCTCTCCCCGCTGCCTACCGCAAATCCACCTTTGGTGATGACGAGAAGGATCACGACACGCTCAGCCCGACTCAGAGACAAGGCGCGTTTTCCTTGGACGAGGATGCCATCAAGGACCGTCTCAGCGCTGGCAACGACGATCAAGCCGGACGGGGTGGCAGTGTCGCCTTTGGACAGGACATGGATACACTGCCAGCACTCGCCAGTAAGTATAATTCACTTTAGGTTCTCTAGAACGATAACAAACCTTTGACCCAGTGATGCGTGCAAACGAAACATCACCAGCCGCTCCTGCTCCTGCGATGACACGGGAATCCACTGTTGGAGACTATCGAACCTACTCAATCGGCGCATACTCTGGTAACACTGACAGCATGGTGATCGATGGCAACGGCCCGTCCTACTTCAACCCACCGTCTGGAAATGCCGATCCTGACCAAGCCCTGCGCGAATACGCCACCCGCACACCTCAGATGCTCCCTGTTACAACCACTGCATCTCCGTTCTCTGGATTTGCAGCTGGACCAGGACTCGCTGCTGCCGCTGGGTTCGATTTGTCCCCAGACGCTGCATTCCGTGCATATGCCGCCACTCGACCTGCAATCCCTCCTACAACCACCGGCTCCTCTACCACCATGAGGACGCTCTACGGCCCTACTATGACGCAGGGACTCGGGTTACGCGAGAGGTCTGAAACATTGACCTCCAATAACCCTTACAGAGATTCAATGGCCCCTGGTGAGGACGTTGGCAAGGCTCATTAAGTATCTAGGTCTCCTCGAAGGTTCTTCAACCAATCCTAAACCCTCAATCCAACGAAGTGATTTACTATAAAGTGTCACCTCCCCCTCCCCTGCTCCCCCTCCTATTGGCCTCGTTCATCTCTCCCTAACTCTGGTTCAGTTTATCTTGATTTTACTCTCAACCCTCCTAGATCGGGTGTTGATATATTTGGCTAATGTGAACGACCTGTTGGTGTTCCTGAACCCTTACTTCCCATGTGCCGTTTGTGCTGCCTGCACCAATTGTCTTAATTCGCATTTAGCCATGTTTATTGTATGGTACTTGTGGTGATACCAACTGTCAATCGTTTGCAAACTGTGATACACGAGTTCTCATGCTAAGTGGTTGTGATGATTGCAGCTTGAACCGCACCAAACCTTGAAGGAGGATGTCTAACCTTCAAAAGTCGGCCATGCAAGCCCGCATAGCAAAACTACCCTATCTTCCGACTATTGCTCCTCAATATCACGACGCTGATGACGTTGAAGAGCGTGAGGAGGCGATGTCAACGCTCGCTGCGTTGCCAAAGATGCTGCCGCCTGGTCCTCGGTGCGCAATAACACTTCTACGACGAATGTAAATCTCAGGATGTTCGGATTAGAGAGTCATCTCGTAGAACGGCCTTGCGTCAAGTCGATGCTCCCGATCTCTCACAATACAGTCCGATATCGGCTTCAGGCTACTTCGTACAAGCCATGAATGTCAAAATAGAATCTAGGGGGATTGAAGTTAGAGCCTATTACTCGCCTCCAGTCGTTCAGGACCCTGCAGCCTCCGACGAACCAACTACAGTCATGGTCTGTCATCATGGTGCAGGGTGCTTCATGAATCCTTATGAGGGCTGTATCTAGACTGACATACACTGGCTAGATACTCTGGGCTGAGCTTTGCGTGCTTTGCAAAGGAGGTTGTTGAGCACTCAAAGGGAGAATGTGGAGTACTGGCTTTCGATGTGAGAAGACACGGTATGCCGAATCACCGCCTTGTATAATGCTTTTCTGATCATGGAACTAGGCAAAACAAGGCCACTCGAGGGACAGTCTGATGAAAACCTGGACATCGAGACCCTAACGGAGGACCTTGTCGCGCTCTTGACGACACTCTTCCCTGACCCTAACACCTCATCTACGTTGCTGGTTAGTAGTGTTGATACTTGGTCTTAATCACGTGCTAATAATTCGACAGTTTGTAGGACACAGTATGGGAGGTGCTGTCTGCGTCAGAGCGTGCCCCGTGTTACAGGAAATGCATTATAAGATATCTGGAGTTGCCGTTCTAGACGTAGTCGAAGGTTATCCTCGTCGAATCTCTCATGATTGACTCTGAATTTGCTGGCTAGGTTCCGCTCTGGATGCGTTGCCCATTATGATGGGGTTGCTGGACTCACGTCCAGATGGATTTCCTTCTGTCGAAGAGGCTATCCAATGGCAGTATGTGCCCTACGTCTACAACGAACCGCGTATCTAATTGATCACTGATCAAGCATCAACACCCACACATTACGAAACCCCTTTTCTGCTCGTATAGCAGTACCCTCGATATTTGTTCAATCTCCAGACAGCAATAGTGCTCATGAGTGGGTCTGGCGAACGCCTCTTCGTTCAACTGCACCTTACTGGACGAGTCAGTTTCTCTCGACTCTGAGTGCTCACTCGATGCTAATACGGACCGACCCAAGGCTGGTTCAAATCATTGTCGTCCAAGTTCCTTGCGTGTCGAACTGCCCGGTTGCTCGTCCTAGCTGGAACGGACAGACTGGATAAGGAACTCATGATTGGGCAAATGCAGGGTAAATTTCAAATGGAAGTAGTACCGGATGTTGGGCACATGCTACATGAGGTAAGCTTTCATGGCCATCATGCGACTGAAACTCTCAATTGCCCCCCCAGGACAACCCCCGAAAGATTGCACAGGTTTTGGTCGAGTTCTGGAAGAGAAATGAACGAGTTGTTATTGGCGTGAAGAAAGTAGGGGAGCTGTAGTTACCATACAATCGAATTTTATTAGATGCGATCTGGGACGTCTCGCCGTCAAGCGCTTCCATCGTCCTTCACAGTAGGAACCGCACCCGTAAACTTGTTCCTTAGGGTTTCGTACTTCTTCCTTTGCGTCCGAGACACGCTCGGACCTATCTTGAGACTAGCAGCGCGAAAGTCATCATAACAGATGGTGACCGAGAAAGATTCATCCCCCTCCGTCGATGTTGGTAGAGCATCCCATGCTGTGATCGACTTCTTCAACGCGACCACTCCGGCTTCTCTGACAAAAGCAGCAAGATCGGCGCCACTAAAACCTTCCAGCTCCTCCGATTCAATCATGGCAAAAATAGCGGAAGGATCGTCCCTAAGGGGAAGCTTCCGAGAAAGAGCACGGAATATATCGACGCGTTCCTTGCCGTTGGGAAGATCCACGTAGAGGAGCTTATCTAGTCGACCAGGACGACACATTGCGGGATCAATCATATCCGGCCTGTTTGTCGCCGCGATTACATGCACTCCTTTACGAGAGTCGAGTCCATCAAGTTCTGTTAACAGTGTGTTAACGACCCTCGCTGACGATTCGGACTTTGGATGAGGAAGTAAGCTACCGAGATTCAAAGAAGACGCAAAATCCTACCAAAGAATCGTCTCTACGTGGGACAAGTGCATCCAGTTCATCGAAAAATATGATGCAAGGTGAGGATGCACGGGCTCGTGTGAAGACTTGTCTGACTGCTCTTTCACTCTCACCAACATACTGGATAACGTTAGGTACTTCGAGACACTATAACGAGTTCCATACCTTGTTCAGGAGCTCTGGACCTTTGACACTGATGAAATTTGCCCTACTCTCGTTGGCAACCGCTTTGGCCAGTAGCGTCTTCCCACATCCTGGAGGGCCCCATAGCAGCACGCCACTGGGCGCGTCAATTCCGACAGATTTGAAGAGACCAGGCCTAAGAATGGGCTGCACGATGGACATATGCAACTCTTCCCGCACAGTTTGTAGGGCACCGACATCTCCCCAAGTGACATCAGGAATGGTGGCGAATCCTTCACGCTTTGATGATGGTTGGATTGTGGGTAATGCGGTTATGAAATCGGCGAAAATGATGTGAAGCGGCTCGAGTTGTTCAGGAGTGAGAGGAGATGGATGGGCAATGAGGAAGCTTGCGATGGAACTTTGTGGAAGAATCCATGTATTCGGTTCGCTTCGGTCATTTGATAACGCCTCCTCGACATGCGGGATGATGGGTTGCTCTGGCATTTCTTCGGTTTCGTCTATTTTGTCAATCATCATCCCTTCTTGGGAATCAACGGGAGGGGTGGCTGGTAGTTGAAGTCGTCCATCCGCAATCTCTTGGAAAATCCGCTTAACGGCAATCACACCAGCCGCTCCTGTGAGGGAGGCCAGATCTGCCCCGACATATCCAGGAGTCTGCCGTGCCAATGATTGAAAGTCGAAGTCACCACTCAGTCGTAATTTGGAGCACAGAACCTTCAGGATCCTAGACAGGCTCTTTTATTGATCCAACTGCGAAAGAGATGTGACGAGTACGTACTGAGCACGGCCATCTTCATCTGGCACGTTCATGCTGATTTCGTGGTCGAATCGTCCAGCACGACGTAACGCAGCATCGAGGGAATCAGGTCGATTGGTCGCACCGATAATTATTACTGGTTTATTGTCCGTATTGTCCCAGGATAAGTCTAGTCTCAAAATTGAATAGGAAAATACGTCTACATAGTCGATGATTATCTGCTTACCGTCCATACAAGTAAGGAATTGCGCGACTATTCGCCTCTCCATCTCCCGTTGCGCACTCTCACGCTTTGGGGTGATTGCGTCAATCTCATCGATGAAGAGGAGACACGGAGCATGCTTCTGGTGATGCCAATGTTAGACGTGCTATAGTCAGACACCGGAGATAGTTACCTTTGCCTCTTCAAATGTTTCGCGCAGCTTCTTTTCTGATTCTCCAGACATTCCAGATACGATAGAAGGAGCGGAAATGCTTATGAATGGCACTTGGAGCTCCTGTAGGTAGAAACGGTTAGGGGATACCCAGACTCTATAACATCTAAACTCACATACACCCGCAATAGCATTCGCAAGGAGTGTCTTGCCACATCCAGGGGGACCATGAAGTAGGACTCCTCGAGGGGGTTGAACTCCTGTATGTAGATAAATCTCCGGGTGTCTCAAAGGCATGGCGACCAGTTCTAATAGCTTCTCTAAACATTGGTGTACCCCTCCTAGATCCGAAAGACGGACATTCGGCGGTGGATAGCTCTTCGTGCTAGACGTCTTTGTCGGAATGGCGGAGCCATTAGTGGCTTTAGATCTTTTTTGAGGGGGCTCGTCTTTGGAGGCGAGGGACTTTCTTTTGCGGATTGCTGCATCTGAGGAGGCCAAATTATCTGTAGGAGGTGAAAGGGCCCTCGGAGACGCTGTTGTCTCGTTACTTTCAGTTTGTGTCTCGAGCACTGGGTTCTGCGTGGCGGGTGCCGGAGAGTTGAGATTTATTTTACGTGTATAGGCCCATTGAGCAGTCATTCTTTGGTTAAGAGACATTGAATCTTGCCACAAAATATGTTCATGGAAACTGATTCGAAAGGTTGTGGCCAAGTCTCAGAAGGGACAAATACTAGGGTACAAATGCATCTTTGAGAGAACAAGAATGGTTTATTGTGTTTGATAGGTGCTATTTACGATGTATCCATAGTATCATCACCGGCAGCGATCGGTCTCGTTTCTTCGTGAACTACTAGACTCCTGACGATCTCCCGGTCTCGTTTCCAATCCGTCGTACCTCTGGAAAATTTGTATCTCTTCTCCTTCTCTACCTTTTCATTTGGTGTCAGATAGTTCCTCAGCATTTCTGTCCGATCTTTCGTGATTATACAAACGTCCACATTGGACCCGGAACCGAGATCGTTGAAGATACCGGCCTGGATTGCTTTGGAAACCAGATCCACGGCTGCATCGCGCTATAAACGATCTCAGGACACTATTGGAAAACCCGCAGCCGATGACTTTACCTCTAAACCTGCTTGCCACTCCGTCTCGAATATGGCCATGGCTGCTAAACTACCTGACCCCATGGTCACATAGGGCAATTTATCTGTAGATCCATGTGGTGCGACCGTAAAGAGATTAGGGCCGGTTTCGTCCACGCCACCGAGCACAAGTGCGGCACCAATATGGCCTTGATATCTATCATCATTCGTGTCAGGGGTGATATGATAGTCCCTATTAAATCCAATAGCACCTGAATAACATTTGCTTGAGCATGGTCATTGCAGTCACTACTCTTGGGATCCGACCAGTCTGAAGAGCGTGTAAGGCGATATTGGATGAAATCAGAGCGGTTGTAAACTCTGTATCAGCGGCTGTTCCAGCTCCGCAGCATCGAATGTTCTCCGCAATGTAATGAATCTGAGGGGACGCGCAACCAACGTTATTCAGGTCCTGCAATCAGAGCATAACTGGTAGGAACAAGGCTAACCTTTTCGCAGTTTTTGTCTGCGACAATGGGACCAGAAGTGGCTCTCGTGTCTGCGCCGAGTACCACACCATCTTTGTAGAGGCACCCGACGATGGTGGTACCAGTGCTGGTGGCCTTTGGGAGTGGAATGCCTTTCGCTTCCAGAAACGAATTACGGATCACATTCGAGAAATCAAAGCCAGGCTTATTGTAAATGTTTGCCATATTCTTGACGGGGTGCGCGACAAGGGACGCGTCTGCTATTTGGACAACCAAACAAGCTCCCGAAACCCGACCTCATCGATCCATAGGCAACCAAATGTAGTCGCTCCTTCCTACATGTTCTTAGTTCGCTCGGTGAAATCCATACTCATGGAAGACGATGATCAATCGGAAGCAAGGCCAATGGATATTCCATCACAAGCCACTGGTTGTTAGTTCACGTACCAAGCACGAGCTGAAAGTAAATAGAATGATCTCTTCCGGATTGATTGCTCAATTCTACCGTCTTATTGTACGTGACTTTAGAAATTTTGTGAAGACAAAGGAAGCGATACAAACCTGGATGGAATCACATTTTGGACCCGACAGCTATCCTCCTTGACTGTTCTACCGCTCTATTTGTCTATGAACCTGTCGCAATGTCCTCCTTTTGCATTGGTCGAAGTGACACCCAAACTTCCTGCGAGCAGCATCTACAAGTCGGGGACAGCCATGCCCAGAACAGAGAATCGGATGACGAAACTATGGATCTGGCTCATCCCGTTCCCTTCCCGAGTAGACCTTCTTCAGTGACAGCGGATAGCGCCTCTCCAGCTTACCAAGTGCCTCGAGACCTTTCGCGCAAGCAGATCGGAGTGTTTGACCTCATCTTCAGCATCGACCCTGAGGCACTCAATCCATTTGGACATATCTTCTATGAAAGAGATCGAAACCAAAACTTCAAGTGGCAGCGACGCACAACCAGATCTGCCTTACCGGCAGTCCATGTCAGTATTCTCATCTCCAAGAGTGTTAAGCCTTCTTCTGACAAATGAAATGTAGGTTAGAACCAGCTTAACACTTGCCGATATCACCTTTCGTGTAGTAGGTCATCAAACGATTTTTCATCGCAATTGAAAAGCTTATGAGCTTCTTTCATTCAGCGCTTGAATGAAACCATCACAATCTATGTCCATGTTCCACGTGACTCTTGGGAAAATGCGACCTGTGATTCTCGAGCGGTTCGAGCGGCCATCCAAAAAGGCTACTGTACGTACCAAATCTTATCCGTGTCCACACGAATAACATGTTCTCCTCAGTTTCCATTCTACAAGGGGACCCACGATCAATCATCGTCCGAGCTGGAATGATTCCTGCAACGCTTCCTGAGATCAGGCTCAGCGTCCTGGAGGCTCCGAGGGCCAACGAGCGAAGTGATCATCGTCCCAGCTTAGAGCTGAATGCATATGCGCGACTTCCTGCACCCCCTGTAACTCAGGGTCCACCCGACGCATATCATATGCCGACACTAAACCACCACACACAAAACGGCGAGCACCATGATAGCTCCCAGTTCCGTTCACTTGAACGATGGGTGCAAACGGGTGGACTTTCTTCGATCAAGCCTACAGCTCAAAAAGCTATGGAATATCTCACCACCCTTCCGAACGATCGAATCGGTCTACTGCCACCAAATTGCTCTCATTCGCCTCTCCCTTCTACCGTCTCACCGCCTCCTCCTCTCAATATGTACGTCTACTCTGCGAGAAACGAGAGAACAAACGCCCGTCTATTTCTCCTTCAATGTTTTCACCAGCTCCTTGAAACGATTCATGCTTTCATTTCCCGTCATCTGGCCATGTTATACTTTTTCTTTCAGAATATTGTAACGACCAACCCGAAGTTCATCGTCAGCATGCTCCCCTTCGGTGCATTCCTCATTGGAGTTCTCTACAGTAACATTATTTCTCTCGGGGTGGAGCGCCTATCTATTGCGGTTCTTTGAACACCTCTAGTATAGCACCCTATCTTTTTATGTTGGCCACCACCTGAATGGCAGTCATAGCATCACCTAGTCACTCTTCCATACAAGCTTCAACTGGTTGAAATCGCTCATACTTATTTATTCATGTCAATCTTTCTGGTGCATTCTTCTTATCCATAGTCGTATCAGCACCATTTCATCTCCTTTGTGGCTTCTCGAGAGGCTTTCCTTAGACACTGTAACAGATCGTGCAAATGTTTTCCTACCATAGAACACGCGCGAAGCCTTTGTAGTATACATGAGTTATCTCGAGCCCTGGTTTGCGATTGGGTGATATCGACCAATATCGAGCTGCTTCTGGTGTAGATTTTCATCGAATTCATCGTCCTTGCCCCATGTTTGCTGCAAGTAGCTGAGGATACTGTCAAGATTGGGCACGTTCTCCGCGTACAGCTAATTTCAGCAGCATATGAGTACGAGAGGCACATGTGACTTATAGAGACATACAATCTGATATACCGCGCGGAATGCGCTGTTAAGTGCACCGACGAGCCACCTAGTTTGAGAATCGGTCAATATATGACAGTTTTGTGGAATTGATAATGCTCCTACGCGTGATGGACGCTGGTAGCTTCTCCAGCAAAGTGTAGAAGGCCACCAAATGATGCGGTGACTCTCGGGTAAAGGGACCTAAATTGACCAGGACCGAAGAGTGCGAAAGCACCTATTATGTGCGTAAGTATTCTGAACACACCAGATACTGCAGAAAGCGAACACACCCGCAGAATACTCGTTCACGTCCCAGTTCCAGGCGAAATGGTCAACATACAAGCCCGGAAGATGGGTATAGTCCGTGATTCCATGCATATCCGAAAGATCTCGCATAATGAGATCCAAAAGACGCTGTTCTTCGGGTGTACCAGGTCCTTGACACAATGCACCGAGCCGGTTTGCATCTTGACCCCAGGAGTAGCTCACGATCATGGTCGTCCCAGTCACGTCGCCGTTAGGGCTATGCCCATAAGATGGATATACAACCATTCTGTGCTAGTATTAGCTACAAATTTGAGACAAGGTCAACTCTAGCTACCTTGTTGGCCTGTCGGTGGGCGATACACCTCCAAACTGGTTTTGTTCCGTTTCCCACCTACATACGGGACATATTGTTACCATTCGCATAAGAATTCGGACAATTTCATACGAACCATCTGTATTTGAAACGGATGCCGACTTTGACTGAGTTGCCATACTGAAGGGACCGTATCGCTTGTCTAAGATCCCAATCAAAGTTGCACTTGGATGTATCGATGCCAATGAAACAACCCAAAGGTAAAGTACTGATGACATGATCGTAAGTTGTAGTTGTAGGCGACGTAGCACCCTGGCTGAGAACATCCACGTTGACGGAAGTCCAACTACCATCCTGTGCCAAATTAGGGCTGATAGCGGTCACTGCGTTGCCCATTTTAATGCGGTCCTTGACTCCAGATGCCATTGCGTTCGCGATTTCGGAAGAGCCTCCCCTTTGGATGGTCAACCAGGCATCAAGAGATATACAGAACTTACTGAACGGTAAACCAATCTACCTTCGGATCAGGTGTTGAATACCAATGAAAAGTCATATCTTCCATGATCATTTCCAACAGAGCACTGTCATAGAAGTTCGTGCCGCTCTCAAGAGTTTCTAGGGTGTTGATAGTCTGTAGACAAGGTGATTGGTCGTTTGGAGCTCTCTATCACCAGAAGCTTGCCTTTTGTGAGGTGAATCCGCCTAATGGTGATGCCAAGAAGGACCGCATGCTCATTCCATCCAGTTCGAGGATTGTCGGCCACTCAGCCCGAAGATTATTTTCGAGTTTTTGCTTGTAAATCCCAATTTTGCTTTCGATTACTTGCTCCGGTGGTTGAGTCAGCTCCTTAGTGTTGAAAGGATCAGGAGGTGGGGGTTGAGTGTTGAGTTCGGCATTGGTCTTGATAATTTCATTGAAAAAATTGAGGTTTTGATCTGTACTCATGATGTATGGAATAAGACTTCCATTTGGCGGATTCTTATCGGTGGACGTATTGATATTCAGTTTTTGGAAGAGAGTAAATGTCCGCTCCATGATAGGGATTTGGGGGAACCGCATAGCGCCAACATCCTGACGAAAATGAGAAAACGAACGGGAAAATGAGTGGATTCTTACGATGTAGTCGCTGGTATCTGGTGATGTTCCTATGGGTTGAGAGTAAAGTCTCCCTCCCAAGCGCTTGGGATTTGCTTCGAGGATGTCGAACGTAAAGTTTGTTTGGAATTTATTGTTGATATCACTGAGCAGCATGGCAGCGTACAAGCCAGCAGAGCCTCCGCCCAGGATTCCAACGTTGATTGCGTTCCCGTCCCGTTGAGGGAGAGGAGGAGAATTAGGAACAGATCCATAGCGATCTTGATAATCTAACAAAACCACCCGAGCATATTGGTCTCGAATAGATGGCGGGGGGTTATCCATTGTAGAACGAATCGGTTTCTTTCAGGTGAGGGGTAGATGTTGAGATCTAGTTCTCGCCCTATCGACATATTCCTCGTATTTAAGCATGATGTATGCTATTCCAGAGATTCTCGGACTGGTGAATCTCCGGGACAGGGTTCTGGCAGTAGAGAGTCTCGAGAGACGTATGTGCATCCCTAGGAGATTCACATTCTCCGAGCGCCCAATACCAGTATTTATTGAGATGGTGTCCAAAACAATTTACAGTTTAGCCTCGCTGGTCATGGGGGTCTCCACTGTCAGCGCGTCAAAGGCGACGATATTTGGCTTTATCAGGGACGTCAATACATTCTATTGATCCTATCAGCTTGGATCACGTACGGGAAAGGGAAATATCCTGGATGCGCGCTCTCCAACGTCTTAATCTCGTCTTCGATTTCATAGCTAGGTATGAAATGAAATACAGATAAAGTTTTGATAGAACCAACGTCAAGAAAAGTTTTCGTTTTTTATCTATCTGGTCATCCAGCTGACCGACCACCAACTGAACGAACGAATATTCATCGCTTTGACAAGAGTTGCGAGGACAGTTATGCTGTTTTTATGTTTCAGATTGCTTTAAAGTTGGAAAACAGTCGTCCTGTTGCGAGTCTAGGGAATTGGCAAACTGACCGGGGGGTCCAAGATAGGCAGCACCTGGTTCGACAATCGACTGGTTCTTCGATCGACGTGATCGATGCCAGGCAATGGTAATGCCTACTTACTCCTGCATTCTTCAAACTCCCAGAGCCATAAACAAAACCGAAATTACTAACTCTAGATGAACTTGCCACCCTGAACACGACTGGAGTCAATTAGTATACCACTCTGCACCCCCTCACGTTAAACAATCACGTCCCAACGTAGTATTAATGGCCACTGTCTCTGATTCCTGATTCTCGGAGTGATGAAACTCCGTGACGGCCGAAGTGCACGATTGATAGGGGTATACTCCCCGGGTTGGTATGAATACAGCAGTGTCCTTGTTCACGTGTTAGAAAAGGGGAACATTTGGGATTTGAGTCGCTGTCTCAGATGTCATTTGCCACCTAATTGTCACGAAAGGAGAGGAGACACGGAGGGAGATGGACATATATGGGTTGCTTAATTACACGGCCTGTTCATGTACAAGTCGCGCTTTTGAGGATATCTATCGTTGTATTTACGGCTCTGATAAACGACCAGTCTGCATCCTCGCCATTGGTCGTCGCTTGGGAAAGGTTTGGTGGTTGGTTATAGACGAATGCCCTCATTCAATCCAAATGGGCACCATAGCTGTCTCCTCCGTGACGTGTGTATGCACAGGCCAGGTAGGGGACACTAATGGTCAGGTTGTCTTTTGAAGCTAGCCAACTATTCGCCAGAACAACAATATTGTACGTGTGAAGTATATACAACATACGAACAGGTGAGACAAAAGGGTAGACTATGAATACATGTATGTTCGAATTCCATCAAAGCTGAGAAAGAACGCTCTTTCTGGGCGGCATTGCCAGTCTGGATGATGCTCGTTGGAGCTTCGGGTTGCGCTGAGGGGCATCTTCTTCCGAGCTACTCTCATCTGAGTCGCTGCTGTCAGACAGTGGATCAGGTTGGGAGGGCGGAACTTTGATCGTTTGGGGTCTTGAACCCGTATCTGTCTTCGGTTTGAAGAAATTACTGGCCATATTCCGCATTCCGACGAGAGAAATTTGAGAAAGTCTGGGAATGGACATTCCCCGAGAAGGAGTTTCGTCGGGTTCCGGAGATAGCTGGTATAAGGATGAGCACAAAAGTGATTTGACGCCTGAATCTGTTAAAGTATCTTACCTCCTGTGGTGCCTCGGGACCTTCGAGCTCCTCATCAGAGATATCGTTTTGGGTTCTGGCCATAGGGCCCGTATCCCCATGTCTGTTCTTCATCATTCGTATGCGGCCGGGAGTTCCTGGAGTCCTCACTCTAGCTACTGGCGAGTTTCGATCAGGGGAATACTGGTTATATGAGCTATTGGGACGTCCATTTCCCTTGCCATCGAAACCACGTGGGGTGGGGTCCTTGTCAATGTCTGAACTATCGCTCCCCTCCTCGTTCTCATCCTTTTCGTTGGATGAGCTATCCACAACCAATACTTGCCCATTGTGTCCTTTTACTGCCGTCTCCCTGTCGTCAATGGCATTACCGTTTCCACCGTTAACTCCCTTAGAAGTCCGAGACCGATTGTCTTCACTGGTTTGCATCCTGCTCAAAAGGCTCTTCCGAGTGGGAGCATCCTCCGAAGGGGATGTAGGCGGAACAGGTTGTTGCACGGTATTAGGCGTAATCGAACGAGCGCCATCTTCCATCATGACGTCGTCTTTCTCCGCGTCACGGTCAGGGACCTCGTCACTCAGTGATAAAACACCTTTCCCCTTTCCTGTTCCTGTAGCCTTCTTGAGGCCGCCCCGTGTTCTGGCACGTCTTGAGGCAACGATCGGAGATGATGAGCGGGAATCACCATCATCGTCGCCCAGTTCGGACTCCTTTGTAGAGTTTTCTGTAGCTTTGGCCCTCAATGTGCGACGCGGCCCCGGTTTATTGTCTTTGCTAGCAATGAATTTCTCGATTTCCTCTACAAGCTCGGCACGACCATCTTCCCGGAGTACTTCGAGACGCGATCGCAACTCTTCTCCATTTTCGAGCATGACTGAACACTGTGAGCGAAGATGGAAAGGTGCATCACAAATCGGACAGCGAGGACGAGTCCGCTTGGGAGGTTTCCCACTTTCGGACTCTCGATTATCCGCGGCAGTGGAGCTAGCGAGATTTTGTGCAGGAGGTTTCGAGGTTGTTTCCGGATTGATCCCTGTTTTTTTGCTGTTCGAGACGTAAGTGCCGACCTTAAGTCGCGGGATGACGGGGACCAACTTCTTTGACGGGTTTCGAGGGAGCCAAATCACTTCATCTGTACTTTCCTTCGTGAAAACATCACGAGGACTGTCTTTTGAAAAGATTAGGGGTAACCTCACGGTGTGATAGAAAACACGGACGTCGAATTAGGCCCCTCCACGTCAATGATTTCGTGACTTGTTGTCACGAGCCCTGTATCGTTTGCAACTGGGTCAGAAACTTTGGCACTGATTTGATCCAGAGAGTCGCTATCAGGTTTCGTCTTCTTTCGTCGCTTGTCCTTATCTTGCTTCGTAGCTTTATCCCCAGTCGTTTCTTGCACGGGAGTCCCAGAATCAGGATCAGTAGTTAATTGCGGGGTCACTTCGATAGTGCTAGATTTAAGCTTCTTTCCTCTAGGTTTGTTGGCACGTTCCGCAACTACCACTTTATTGTCAGTATACGTGATTCATGAGGCCCGAATTGCAACTCACTGGCTTCGCGATGTCTCTGTAAGATCAGAGAAGCTTTTTCATGGGCTATTCATTGTCAGTTTGAGGAATGGAAAGGGCATATCGGGCTTACAAGCAGGGGAAAGTGCAACGCTTGGGTCTGGTACGTTCTTGGGCATGGTGGGATCAGATGCCTTCTTTTCCGCGGAGTCTTTTCGCTTCTTCAAACCCGCTGTACCTGCTTCTGAGATACTCGTGCTCTTAAAAGATTGGTCTAGGGTCATTGGAACGGCCGCAGAGTTGGCGGGTTGAGGGGATGCAACCCTGTTGGGCTCGGGAGGTTTTGATGTGGCTGAAATCGTTTCCGTGCGTATGGAATCATGGGGAGGAGTACTTGCAGTTATAGTTGCAGGTACTGTCTCCTCTCGTATCCGTGAAACCAGGCTTGCAGGTTGTTCTTCTAATGCCATGGAAGTGGATGCACGATTTATAGCAGCACTTAAGTTTGCCGCCGCCTCGTTCTGCTCCTCTAATGCCCGCTTATGGCGCTCGGCCTTCGATTTCTTTTTCTTTCGAGGTCGCTCCTGTCTAAAGTTCTAACGAGCCCAATAATCAATGCTATGGACCCCAAACTCACAGTTATATCCTCCGATACGCCTTCTAAAACGGTAACTCGCACATCAATCAATGGGTTTTCCTGGATGGCAACACAGAACGCTCGGAAGTCGTCCTCTGTGGCAGGTCTTAATACTATTTGAGACAAGAGCGTACTATCTTAGTACATACCATCTTCCAAAACGATCGATTTCCCTCCCCGTAGTTGTTCGAGTTGAATATTGGAATTTCCTGGAAGGCCCATTTTTGCCTTGACCATGGATTTGGTATCTTCAAGAGAAGACTCTGTGACGCGTAAATCGCGCGATAGATTCAATGAATACGGCTTCAATATGTTACCACCCAACATACCATTGAAGAGTCGCTCAAAAACCTTGAGAGGGGAATGATATGTTATACGAGCATTGACGGTATTCTCTCGCTTTCTCTTCTTTTTACTCGACTCTTCTTCCCCTTTCATTTTTTCGTTTTCAGAGTTGAGGGTCACGATCCAAGGACAAAGCAAGCACTTTGACCTTCGACGACCACACCATCATGGGATCCGGTACCCATTTCACCGGTAATATTCCACCAAATTCAGCCTTCCTGTAGCTTATAAATTTACTGGTCGGTTTTGGCAAACACAGGCTTTCACCCGCATCCTCCACCGTTGAGGTTCAGGGTTCTATCACAGGTGTTGGGAGCCACTATGTTCTTTTTTATCTTTTATAGAGCACGGTATGCCTATTCCCTAGCTAATTGGTATCATGCGAGATGTTAAATTCATTGTTCAAATAGACAGGACGGAGCGAAACTACTGGCAAGTCAACCCGCCAATCTTTATGAGCAAAGCAAGGGCTCTCGCCCATTCTAACCGATCTTTGAACAGGGAGCGCATCCATGGGACGCTCACGGGGGTGGTCATGGTCATGGTCATGAACACAAACCGGATGGTCATCACTGAGCTAGCCATGGAGAGTGTAGCATGTTATTCTCAATCGACGCCGATATTTTGAACATCATTTTCCAACTGTTCTCAATTTACATCCGAGTTCTATGTCGTCCTCTGCGAGCTTTAGGAGCTGAACTGTGGATGGGTCAGTGAAGACATCTCAGAGCAGTAAGGAAGCACGTACCGCGGCCAAGTAGGATTCAGCGACAATACGAATCCTAGTGTTCAAGCTTAATCGAGCTTCGCTGATTTCCTTGTCAACCTCTTCCATGAACCTTGATGTGAACAGTGAGTCGAAAAGAAGCAAACAACCCAACAATAACTCACTGGATGATGAAATCGACGAGCTTGTGTTTTAGCATAGTTTCGGCGTGGAAGTTGGTGATAAGGAATGATATGTCGTATCCCTAACGTTTCGACTTAGTCTCTCTCTGGGAGCATTATGTAGATAGGAGCCACACCGGCACTGGTTTCCGTCGTAGAATAACAAAGTTTTCGGCTCTCATCATCATGAATCGAGTGAATTTATGGCACAAGATCTTTTCGATGTCGTCTTGTTGCTTGATGCGGATTGACATGCGAACCGAGTTGACAGAGCCCTCGATCAAGACCTGCTCCTTTTCATTTCGAGAGATAACCAGTGGATTAAGGAGAACTTCATGTGATGTCCTATTTCATGGAGCGTGAATCAATCCCCCGTCGCGTCTGTCAATGGATGGTGGCACACACGCAGCTTCGACCTCTGGCTTGTTATGTCTTTCGACAACCTGATCAGATGTCAAATTTAGCTCTATGTGGGCTCTAATATCATGAATCTTGGGCCATACCTGGGAAGCAAAGTTCTCCAGCGCCATTGCAGCCGTCAATGTGGATCGTACTGCAGTAAGATATGGTCTCAACGACGACTGGGGAGACTTGGCAATTAATAGAGTTATGTCTGTACTTAGCCATTAGAAAGCGGGCGTACCATGACGGGGATGGATGGAAGCAGATTGTATTGCTCCCAATTGGCACCACGACCACTAGAGAAACTTTAGGGTCACGATTAGTTCCTCCAAGATGGGCTCCTCAGATGAAGGCGACGAAAACATAGAAAGTATGCCCGAGAACGACGACGAAGAGCTCGATGCAAACGAGGAAAGAATGGGTTATGATCCCGATCAAACAACAGAGGAGAAGAGGGCGCTGAGAGCAAAGTATAGAAAAATTCTCTCACACCAAGAAGGTAGATTGACGCGTGAAACGCGTCTAAAGAGTCCCAGCTAAAACTACGACTAACTGGATGGACCCTTTGCGTAGAACAGCGCGTTGACCTGGCGAATCTCAAAATTGAAGACATTTTACAGAGTCAACAAAGAGCGAATGAATATTTCAAGCATGGTATTTACGCGTTATCTTACCATGGCAGAACAACGGACTAATCCATGCAGTCAAGGCACCTCAAGAGGCTACCCTAGATTCCAAGGTTATGCTACAGAATGCGGAGATGGGCGCTGCTATGGCACGCGCAATGAAGCACGATGCCGACGCCTTTGACGTTGACGATTTCATCTCGGAATTGGTCCTGTTTATGGGAGGACCCTCACAAGACGCCCCTCCAGGGGATGAGGACGACCCAGCAGAAGATATTTCACAGCCACTGGAATGGGAAAAGATTGGACTAAGGGCCTATCTCTGCTCGAGGAAGGCGCCATCCATGGACTTTATGTAAGTGTTCAACCCTATCACATTATCTCCAGTTTCCTTATATCGTCAGGGTGGGCCCTCTCTCCCTCGAAGTCAAGGAGAGAAAAAAGACGACGAGAGCTCGCCTTGAAAAAGACAAGCGGGACGAGATAAAGCCACAAGAATTACGAGACGACGAAATCCAACGGTCAGAGAACGAGACGACAAAGATGGTCCGCTTGGTTGCTCAAAAGCTCTCTGAAATTGACGAGAATGGCGTTAATTTCTTCGAGTTTGTGATTAATCCGCAAAGCTTCGCTCAGTCGATCGAAAACATTTTCTATGTCAGCTTCTTGGTTCGAGACGGAAAAGCTGCAGTGTTCCCTCACGATGAGACTGGGCTACTCACCTTATGCCAGTACTTGAATGTTCTTCCATTACATCGAACTAAACCTTTTGTTTAGATCCAAGTGAGCCTCTCCAAGAAGAAGAACGTGGTGATGAACAGAAAAAGCAGGCCGTATTCAAGCTAACAGCCCAAACTTGGAAGGTACAAATATGTATTCTAACATCCACTAGTCCTTTCTCAATCCGATCCTGCAGGATGCCACTGAGCTATTCAATCTCGACACATCCAAACACATCCCGCATCGAAACCGGCCAGATGAGTATCAAGACGAAGTAAAGGATGAGCAGTTCCTAATCTGATATGCTCTCTTCGAGCAAATGAGTGAGTGTGGGAACATCAATGCCCAACTATCGCTGATTGGTATCCCGCAGAGTGCCTACGTCATTTACCTTACGCTGGGAGCCAAGGGAGCTCTCCAGTAATTGTACTGATATGTCCAAATTCTAAATACGATCTTTGTGAGGCTATAACCACTTCAGCATCGGTAGCAAGCTATGTACAAGCGTAGAGTAGTGTGGCGTTTGGACTGTGTTGCGCCTAGAACTTGTACTTCACCAGATTGACCAATGAGCCAGCATAAGCGTTCGTATGCCACAATTACACATTTTTGCATGCTCTGAAACTTTCTGAACCGTGCTTTGGTCGATAGCGCCCCCGAAACACGAGTCTTTCATGATTGACGAGATTGCCGAGGCTGAGGAGCAGGCTGCTCGTGCAAGAGCGTTGAAAGAGGACTTCCCGGGATCGAGGAATGTCCCATCAACGGGATTAAATTTCCCAGGACCCGAAAGTTCGACTCTTACTCAGAGTAGGTGCTTCAAAGCATTACATCCATCACATCTCTAAGAAACTTATTGCTAGAATCATCTGACGAGAGAGGAGACACACGAAGCAGTGATGAGAAATAAGCGGGTCAAGGGCAATTGCCAATGTATTAGCATGTTTAATGGATCCTTTGACACAAGATCTGGGATGACAAGCACAACTCGCGCCAAGTCTCGTTTATCGAGTTTGACGGATGCTTTTTTTCTTCTAGGTCTGCCTTGACCGCGGTGAATTTCACGATACACCAAGCAACTTGACGTCAAAAGTCAATGTGGCGTTGGCGGGAATTGGTCCACTCTGTTTGGCTCCATAACCCATTTTAGGAGGGACTACGATAGTGCGCTCGCCTCCTTCCTGCGAAAGGGAACATTGTGTTAAAATTCGTGCGAGAATACTGAGGCCATGGTTACCTTCATTCCCGCGAAACCCTCGTCCCATCCTGTCTCGTGTTAGAAATTGCGAATAGTCATATCATAGATAAGGTTCTCACCTTTAATCACTTCTCCAGATCCGACTTTGAAGCGGAACTGAGGAAAAATACGTCACCAGTGAATGAAAACATTGATGAATGAACCAACCGGTTGTCCAGAAGTATTTTGATCAAAAATCGTGCCATTTGCTAGCTTACCAATATACCTAACCTGGACTTTCGAGCCTTTCTTCGCTACCGCACCCGTACCAACTTTTTTATCGGTTATAACAAGTCCACCAGCCAGCTGCTTGGGTTTTCCAGCTTCACCCTTCTTATTTACCTGGGCATCTGGTGCCTTTTCCTTCCCCTTCCCCGTGTCTTTCTCCTTTTGCTTTTTCGCTTGCGCTCCCTCAGAGTTAGCAGCAGCAACAGCAGGGTTTGCACCCTTTTCCGCGGGCTTGTTTTCTTTCTTGTTCTTTTCAACAGGCACTGCTGCCCCATTGGCATTCTTTGCCTTTTTCTGAGGGGGTCCCTCGGTGTCCTTAGGTCCGGCATGTGATCCAGATGAGTCAGCTTTACTCTCCTTCCCAGCTGATTGAAGTGCCTTGAGCTTTTTCTGGGCTTTCTTCGAAAGTTTCTGTCCCGCTTCAGGAATTTGGGCAATGTCCGCTTCCTCTGAGCCGCGAGGACGCTTTTTGCCCACCTCAGCTGGCTCATCGACTACTTCCTCGAAGCGACTAAGGGAATGAAATTATTCCCAATACGAAAAGTATACGAACAATATGGCTTACTGGGAGTCATTGGGCATCTCGGTATCGGAGTCGCCTTCCAGCTCGATCTGATCGGCCATATATTCAACATCAGATGCAACGTCACCCAGTAGAATCCCGTCTCCTTCTTGGTCAGAGTATTCGTCCTCATCCTCGTCATACTCGTCTTCGTCGTCAGAGTAAAGATCCGCTGGTGCTACGAGACTTAGGTGACAGTTGACGGGATCAAAACGCAGAAGAACGCACCATAGTAATATCCGGATAGATGAATGGTGCTAGTGAGGATGTAAATACGTTGCGTACATGGCAAAGTACAAACAGAATACCCACTTTTTACCAATGACTTCAAAGGTTATCTCTGCAGGTCGAGTGATTATTGTATCATGAATACTGCTTTCAACCTGAATGAGAAGGTCAATTTACACCCGTCTTTTGGGTTGTGGAATTGGTACGAACCGTCCTCGGAACCAAGTTTGTCAAGACGAAATTTTGCGCTAGAGAGGGCGAACCGGTTTCGTCTTCGGAATCGTCGTCAGAATCCAGAGGCGCGTTTTGGATCTCAATCATAACAGTTGAACGACCATTCTCGTCGGCCAAGATCGCATCAAGTGCCGCATTCGTGATTTTTAGGTCCGCGTGGGATGTAAGCCTGACCGTGGTCTTTTTTGATGGTTCTAATCTAACATTCCAGGTCGCGAGTGGTGTAGTTGCCATTTTTTTTTTTGGAAAACCCTTGTGTCGGTGGTCAACTTCCATTCATGCTTAGACGCCACACCCAATCTTGAACAGACACAGAAAATTATATTTTAGTGATGGAAAAAGTACGATAAATTGTTACAGAGTTCACCAATACACGATATTCTTCCCAATAAGTTAGGGACACAGTGTAAAGGCCAGGTAGGTAGTTATTAGACGACACTGGTAAGTTTTAACCTCTCCTCCAGCTAAAACTACCCATCCGCGATATTCTTGACTTCGCAGCTGCAGATATTGTGCTCGCAACGTCACGAGCAGTTGCTTGCACCGATGCCCGAGAGGATGAAAGCGCCATACCAGTTCCAACGTTGATCATAGAGCCTTGTTGGCTTGTTGCATCAACGTCACTGGTAACGTGACGCTCTGGCATATTCGATCGGTCACCCGGTCCAGACGTGATTGAAGACATTCCATAGCGCGTCAGCCTCGCGAGGTTCCGTTGAAGAGGTGTCTGGGTATTCCTCGTTGGATCAGTCAGGAAGATAGAACCACCCGGAGTGGGTGGAGGTGCAGGGATACCAGCTCCAGGGACTTGTCCAAAGGCCAGAGGAGGGATCGTAAATGAACCTTGACCAACGAGTGTAGTGGCGACTTGTGGCCCGGAAGTGCCGTTGATGGTTATCGACGTAGAGCTGGGACGTCCAGATTGTTCGGGCCATTCACCAACACCCCCTCGTTCGTATTGTCCTCGTGTGAGGAGACCAGAAGCTTTCCCATTTATATCAGTTTCGGCTTCTGCATTCTCTTCTACTGGAAGACGCTGGATCTCGTCATGGAAATTGGTTCGGAAGAATCGCATGAGAGTGTCATGGAAAGATATCATCTCTGGTGCACATAATGCACCATGAATTTTCAGACACTGGTCAATAACACGCGCCTAACGGAGGTTATAAGCTTATGCATAGGCAGAGGAAATTATGGCGCACCTGTTCGTCGATGGCAGCTCTAAGTTTTTGGAGTAGAGGCTCCTGGGACGGATTCCGCGCCAGATAGTCTGGACGTAGGAATGAATCCCTATAAACGGGCACTCCACTTTCTGGGGGCGTATCTACAACAGAATTTAGGGCCATGGAAAGTGCTGTTGCATTGATGGATGTCGCTGTCTTTGAAAGTGCCGAAAATTTAACCTCCAAGACCTGTAACTCCTTTGTCTTCTGCTCCACGTCCAGTAGTGCGTTATCTAGTGGCGATATTTCTACGACTTGGATCTCGATGACCTCCGATCGTCGAAGTACAGTTGGAAACGACTCTTCTGTGGTGAAGTAGGTCTTTTCAGTCCAAATATCCTTGAAGTGGGGTTTCTCATCTGGCACGCCCTCTTTGGTGAAAGGTCTAGTGCAACTGAAGACATTGATAGCACTGCAGATGCATTAGTTGAAATGATCCGGTATTCTGCCGTCTCACACTTACCTGTGCTCGTAGTACGTTCGAACAGCTGCAGGGACATCGGGATTGGTGAAAATAGGAAGAGAGCGATCCGGTTCGGGAGTAACTTGTGTACATTGGATGTAGAGGACTGTTCCAAATCGAATTTCTTCTGATGGCTCAGTGGAATTTTTGATTAATTGAGCTCCTGGGTGTTTGCTGATCATGCGTTCACAGAATGCGGGATATTTCTCCCACACATCACCCCGATACTATGAACAGGTCAGTATCCAGTATCTCTTGTGGTACAATGACTCACAATAAACTGCTTGTTCCGTAGGGCTACTGGGAAACTGCCATAAAAAGCAACACGGAAGTATTCAGAATAGTAACGTTGATCAGTGACGATATGCTCAAGCAAAGTTGCTTGGTGAAGCAGGATCTCTGAAAGACGATGGCTAGAGGAACAGTCATTATGCGTGGAGATTCGGTTTGAAAACGCCGCACTAGTTGAATGTAACCTCCGAATGTTGAAATGCAAGCTCCTTGCAGACCTCTATAGCGCTTTCCCAGGCTTTACCTTTACCTAAAGAAGGCTCAGGATCGGTGAAAGAAGAAAAGTGTGATACTTGCCAAGGTAGTCCAAAATAAGAAGACAGAGCGTTTCTTTTCGGACAAAATGGGATTGCTGAGGGAGGTCCAAATCGACCATAGGTGGTACAAAGGAATTCAGATCCCACTCGTAGAGATCCGCATGAAGCTTGAGGGTCAGGGCAGCTTCCACATAGTTTTGACTCTGTAGGTGCATCTAGTAGAGAACCCTTCAGTCAATTCACCGACAACAGCTGAAAGTATGCAACTTACGTTGACTAGTTGATGAACATACTTGATGTAAATCTCATCTCGGCCAATCCTACGAATGAAATTCATCAAGCGAAGGGTTGCAATCACTCTGTCGTCCTGATACTCGTCTCCCTCTGGCAGCTCTCGGACGTTCATCAACAACTCTAAGAATAAGTCAACCGAGTCCAGGAAATCGGACACTCTTTGTCGTAGTTGCTCTTCAACATTGGATGATTCGAAAAGGAGGCGAAGCTGGCTGATGAAGAATGCACGGGAAATGTCATCGCCTTTGGAGTCCGACATAAAGAGTGCGTCAAGCTTGTTGACCAATTCTGTCTCTATGTCATTGAAATGCTCCGAGAGATGATATTCTGAGACTATCATGCTGTAGAGAATGTGAACAGCGTTGTTCCGAAGTTGATCATGATGACTGAGGCATAAGTCGAGGACGTTGCCAACCAGTGAATTCAAGGCCACTTGGAACCCCTACGCATATTAGATTAGGATTGGTCTGAGATGCACAATAAAAACCTACTCCATATCTTGTGACAGCTCCCGCATTTTGAGAGACTGACTCTGGCCATCCAAGAGCATCCCAGAGTCGCAGGAGGATACCTGCACCCTCCCCACGGATATCTCCTGCCAGTCGCCAAACGGCTCGTCGTTTCTAGGGAAGTGAGTTGGTGATTCCCTCGTTGCTGCATATGACTGACCTGAGGACTGAACTCCTCAATGACTAACTGGTCACTTGAGAGTAGCTTTAGCAAGAGTGTGAACCCTTCTCTCCATAAATTCGAATTGAATTGGTAAGCCTCTTTCTGGTCAGGAATGAAATGTTTCATTAGGAGGACAGAGATTGGATCGGTTATTTTCAGCAAGACTTTATGAGCAAGGATGTTGACGTTCAGCCATGATTTGGGGAACGCGTCGTTGTTCAAGATTGAGAAGCCGACTTTGAAGATTTTGGAAAGAAGAGAGGAGAAGTTTTCTTGACCTTCGATCTCCAAGATGCCCTCCAGAAACCCAATTAGGTGCTTGCGCGGAGATGATAAAATGAGAGCAAGTAATACGATTGCCGCCTCGCCGAGACCGCAATTGAACACTTGTATCCCTGTAGCTTGAGAGGAAGACTTGGGATTAGGAGGAAGACTGGAAATAAGAGAAAATGGGTATGAAGATGGGAACACCGTAGGGACTACAGTGACAAGTGTTGCAGGTGATCGTGTTCTTTCCAATGCCTTAGCATTTGCGGGACTTTGGAACTCTTTATAGGAGTCGAGGAGCCTGCGAAGTCATCAATGATATTGTGAGGTTATGAGTTATTTGGCAGCTCACCGTGGCATAAGAGACAGTACATATTCCACGTTATCATGTTCCTGTCGTAGAAGTTTGCGGTCCGCAAGAGTGGCAGGATTGACAAGACCCTGTTGTAGCTGCGAAAGCATCACCGCAACTATTGTGATACAGAGCCTAGTACTCTCAAGCCAGGAGATCCTTGCTGCATCTTTGGCTGTCTCGATATCGGATTGCCCCACGTGTAACATTTCGTCGTACTGCCCGAAATACGGCTTGATCCAGCTTACGATAGATTCTACCAAGAGTGCACGGGATTGAGCGTTTTCGAAGAGGAACCCTTTGACAATCTGGAGGTACATAATGAGCTTCCAAATGATCAATTTGCCCTTTGGAATCGGCATAGAGTTCGAGAAGTGTGTCGCCACCGACACAAGCTCAACAGTGGTGAAAACTTTGGCGAGATCGGGAAGAATTGATGCGAAATGCTGGATTGCCAATGTCTGGGCTCCTATGATAGACTCTGGTCTGGTAGTTGACATAAGCTTGTTGACATCGCTAAGATGGCCTGTCAATTCCTTTTTGAACATCTGCTCGAAATGCTCGATTGTGGCTCCGCTTCCGACGTTGGCCTCCTTGATCCTTTGCAATTCTCTGGCACGAATCACAAACCGAAAGATGTAATGCCAAACCTTCAGCGAGTTCCTCAAGGGACTCGCTGTAGCTGTACCTGTCGGTTCGGCCAAGAGACGGTTCATGGATTTGATGATTTTTGAGGCGGCTGGTGCACACGTGAAATGTTTATCGATGTAGACATCTAGAACAGGTTGGAAGTTTGTGAAGCGCCTGTCTTGGACAATCCCAAGAACAGTGACGAGGGCATTGAAAATCAAATCGTCCATGTCGCCTGTGTCGTTCACTTTGGAGATTAATACCGAGAATAAGGAATCGAATATGTCGCGTAGGAATTTGACGATTTCCACCTCACTGACAAAGGTGAACTTCGAAAGAATAGTCCGCAACTCGTTTTTGTCCGACAGTTGCTCCCAGTTGAGTAAGCCCAAAAGCTCAGGATTTTGCGTAATTTTCGTCGAGCAAAGGAAGGATCGGATAACGAGTGAATCAAAAGTTGGTATTGCACCTTTTGCAAGGTGTGCTGGGACCGGTACCGCCTCTGGGCGCATGCCTGGACTAACATAGGCCGGTGCACCATAGTACAAATCTGGTGGTATGTGCGGCAACTTTTCTGCCTTGTATAGCACCAGCGTGTGTGGCCCGTCCTGTATAAAGGCTCTACCATCTGGGAACAGGGGTAGATATGCATAGGCGAACGGCCTCTCGCCGCCGGATTCGCCTCCGTGCTTTGACCCTCCAGTGGTAGGAGCAAGACTTGCTCTACCCTCCTTCGAGTTTCTATGTCGAAATGTAAAGAAGAGATGGCATTGTGACATTATCTCTGCGGGTACGAGCAGCTTGATCAGCTCTCCGAACGTTGGGTTGTTGTTCCTGTAGAAGACCATCGAGTGGAAAACTGTCATTGGTGCTTCGCCGCTGCCGGGGCTTATGACATTTTCCAAAACAGCCCCACTACGGTGTCTTACTTCGATGGACACTTGGACATTTCTAGCACCGGAGAGTGCACCTGCAAAAGATGGTACTCGTCCGATCAAGCCACGAGGGGTAGTGCTTCCCGTGTTTGTCGACGAAAAGAATTCACCACTCCAGAGCTTGATATAGACCTCGTTGCGAGAGTCGCCAGGGAAGACCACGTCGGGAAAACCAAGTCGGGAGGTAATAGGGACGTCCTGCAATAGAGAAGGGTTCTCACGGATGACGGTTGGAGCATCGCCGTGGAACATTTTAATGGTAACGGCGAGCATATCCGCCCTAAATGTCTCAGCTTCGCATAAAATTCTGAGATTAGATGCTTACCGTGGGCTTTTTTCAAACTCTGCTGTGTCGCTGGCAATAATAGCTTGATGCAAGGTACTAAAGGTGACTTCTCGTGTGGGCACGAATATGGGAAGAGTATGCTCCTTTGCCATAGTAGCTTCAGAGCGATCGATCGTCCATTTAGATAGCTGGGTAAGTTCAAGAACCGCACACCCGAATGGCCTTCGGAAAAACTGATTCGAGCCGTCAAATGTGGCCGTGAAAGGAGTGCCGGTCACGCCAGCAGTTAGAGGGCCATTCAAGACTTCGTTCTCTGAGAGTGTATTAAGGACGGCCTCTGAACCTCGCCGCATACTACTCCCGTGCAACCCTCCTGGATACCCACTTGAACTCGAAATGCCACTCATTTTCATACTTCCGTTTCTCACAATCCTGCATACCAGATAGATGCTTTCTTGAATATCGTGAGCACCGAGGTCCGTGAACAGGGTTCGTATCTTGCCCAATCCTCCTGCTGATATGGGTTCTCCCGTTGAATGACTGCTTGGGGGTCGGGCTAGTGCCCCTTGATGATTAAGAATGACGCAGAACTCCTCCGTGAGGAAACGTGCGTCTGGCTTGTTGTATAGTGAGAAATAAAGCTCGGCCGTTTCTCCAGGTGAGCAGGGTGATGCGACAAACGCTTGTAAGTCGAGAAAGACGTGGAAGAATTTGGCGGAGGAATGTCCCCCGCTAGGGGTCCCAATATGAAGGGCTTCGTTGGTCGTTGCAGATTGAGGAATCCCAGTATTTGAGCTCACTGAGGTTGGGAATTGGGGAAAATCTGGAGTAAAAGCGGCAGTAGTGGGGGTAGTGCTAGCGTTGGCAGTAGTTCGAGGAACGAGCGAGTTTGCAATGTCCCCCAGAGCGCTTCCTCGACTCGCACTGAGAACATCTGCACGATTGGCATCCACATACGCCAATGCTACTTGCATTGCGTACATGGGTATTGCACCAACCCAGCTCCTAGGGTCTGAATCTCCTTCGACGTCAACCGTCACCAATCCACCCCATGCAGGATGTCGCACAATTACGTCCAGGTTCTGTGCGACATTCCCACGAACGAGACGATTGACGCACTCTCTTCGTAAATTCACGGTCTCGTCCGCACTCAGTGTTTGCGCCAGGAGCTGGCGTCGACCCAGATGTAATTCTTCAACATGGTCACGAACGGTTTGGAACAGTTTGTAATCTCGCCTCGATAGGTAAGTAAACAAAAGATTATGCCATTCCCGTAGCGCGCTGGATATTTCGTCTATGAGTGGTTGCGTTGCGCCTGCAGCCGTATCGTCCCCAGATTTGAGAGATGGTCGAGGAGGTGCGGGTTTCTGGAGCGGCGATGTACTTCGCATCGCAGAGGGTGGTCGCACCGGCTGGGTCACGGGTACAGGCGCCCGAAGAGAATTACCCTGTTCCGGTCGAGGACCGAGTTTGATAGATTTCCTTGCACGACTGTCCATTATCTCCGGTGTAGGCATTTCGTCCTCTTCCCTCAAGGTTTCCATTGGCCGATCTCGCGAGAAGTATGGATCAAGGCCAGCGTTGATACGATTGAAAACCTCTTGTAAGCGACCTTCAGCATCGGCAAGTTGATCGCGGACGTGGATATGGGAGGCTGGGAATATTCCTATGAAGACTTGAGGCTCTTCCATCGCCGCCTGAACATTCGTTGGTGGCGGTACCGGTACCCCATCTGCAGCAGCAGCGGCGGCTGTGACAAGTGGGTGACGAGGAGAACAGACCACATATCTATTCCATCATCAATGGGTCGGTAGTTCCACGATCGATGATAGTCGAATAGCAAGGATTAGCCACCAAGGACGATGTGAACTAGAGTAGACGCGTACCCTCTGTACCAGATATCTCGCTCTTCGCCATTTTCTACTGGTTCGACATATTCCTCAAACGCATACACCTCATCGCCGACCTCTAGGGTGACTACATATGGATTCGCGTCGTCTTCGTGTTCTGTTTCAAGAACAGTTGAGAGACGACCAGGAGCACGTTGATTCGGGTCGCTGGTAGCAGTTGACGAGGAGGAGAGCGGATGGATGGCAAAGCCGTATACGATCACTGGGAGAGGCTTCCACACCATCCCATTAATTGCGTCGGATATCGTACTCTGGAACCCAGGAATTACGTTGATTTAGAAACAGTGTAGCTTCAAGCAGCGGCCAGGCGCGCCAAAGTTGGGTGTGAGTGTGAGCGAGGTTCAAGTTCTAGGTTTCCAAACAGGCGCTCGTTTACCTTTCGACGTCTTCGTCCGTCACGACCTTAGGGAAAATGCACTTCTTCAGGAGATATGCGACGACTACGTCTACAAATATCATCGAGAGACTCAAGGCTCGTGGGATGCTCTCGCAAGTAACAAGGTATCGGTTTGCGTTACAAGGGAAAATCATGGATGTCTGAACACCGTAGCAAGAATCTAGCAAGGGTTACCGAAGAACGTAAAATAACTTTATATGCTGGTGTCGACCCTTCAGCTGTTTCTCTTCATGTTGGAAATCTCGCTGTCCTAATGACAATGTTGCATTTTCACCTAGATGGCCATACCGTAATTCCATTGGTGAGTCATCTTCATATTTGAAAAATCTGTTCTTAATTCGTATTATTCAGATTGGAGGTGCAACTGGCCAAGTTGGTGACCCAGGAGGTCGAAGTACAGAGCGAGAATTACTAGAAACCGAAACCGTCCAGAACAATGCATCCTCCATAACAAATCAAGTAGAAAATTTCTTCAAGACCGCAACCGAGCATGCCAGAATCAAGGACCGGAGCATCGGAACATCGCAGCCAAAGATTCTCAATAATCTCTCGTGGCACTCTCAGCTCTCCTTTCTCTCCTTTCTTCGGTTTCCAGGGAAACTCCTTCGTGTAAACGTTCTACTCACCAGGGACAGCGTGCAAAGCCGACTAGGCTCAAATCAAGGTATGCCCAATACTTTTTGTCAGTGCCGGTTCCCTCACTCTCCTCCTTAGGCATATCCTTTGCGGAATTTACATACCAACTCCTTCAAGCATACGATTTCTGGTATTTAAACCGAAACCATGGTGTTGAACTGCAAATTGGTGGAAGTGACCAATGGGGAAATATCATCAGTGGTGTAGAACTCATTCGAAAAGCCAATGCCGTGGAAGGAAAGTCACTCAACGAACCGGTGGAAATCAAGAATGGAATCGCAGATGAGGTTGTGGACGATGTGGCATACGGATTAACCATCCCACTTTTAACGACATCAACCGGAGAGAAATTTGGAAAAAGTGCAGGAAATGCGATCTGGTTGGACCAACGTTTGACAAGTACTTTCGACTTCTATCAGGTCAGCCTTACTCCTCCCATCATACTTCCTTTCTCATTTGCATAGTTTTTTATTCGGGTCTCAGATGCCGACGCACCCATGTACCTGAGATGTCTAACTTTATTATCTGTGGAGGAGATCGATAACTTAATGAGAGAGCATATGGTACGTATATCAATACAGTTCAAGACGATTTGTTCATATACTTCACTTAGGCTTCCCCAGAAAAGCGACTGGCGCAACACGCACTGGCAACAGAAGTTACGCAAATGATTCACGGAGGTTGCTTATCTCCACTTCCTTTGCCTATATGCCACTAAACAACGATCATAGACGCTGCTCTGCAAGTGGCACAACTTGCATCTACCGTTTTATATGATACATCGTCATCCCTCGAGACTGCACTCACAAGTAATCCAGACTCAGTAGGGAATCTCTTGGAGGCACTAAGGGACAACCCCCGTTTGAAGCGAGTCTCTTCCGATCAGGCCATTGGACAGTATATGACCAAAGTCGCATCATCCTTGGGTCTAGTGGCTTCACACGGTATGGCCAATCCACTTCTATCCTCGCTTAGCGTATCTGAGTCAGTTCATCGTATAGCGAAAGCCAGAACATTACTCCAAGGAGGAGGGCTATACCTCAATAACCATCGAATAACGGAACTCGATAGGAAACTCAACAAAAGCGATTTTATCGGCGACAAAGTGGCATTTTTACGAGCCGGGAAGGAAATGCTTGTCGTAGAGCTCTTACCGTCTGAGAATTCGGGGGACTGAATCACATTTGCCATGTGAGCAGACTTATACTTCATGTTGGGAATATACTAGTATATAGGTAGTAGAGAATAATTATCCATATTGTGGGTACCACTTGCTTCAATCGATTCGGACGGCAGAATATAATCTCCTTACCGCCCAAGTTGCAGCCAAGAATCCAATAGTACCTAAGAGGGTGGCTATAGTCAGCAGTGTCGGTAAAACATGAGAGGGGATGGCATACCGGTGACGATGAAATTGATTGAAGCAAGAATGATCAAATAACCAAAGTAAAGAATCGTGCTGGCAAATGAATCCAGTGATAGTCTTGACAGCCAGTAGTACGTTCCGTAGATGAGCAACCAAACTGCACTCCCTCCACCAGCAATGAACGACCTCCAATGCCAACTGTAGCGTACAACATTAAAATTGGGAAACGAATACAGAAGTTGTATGCTTACCGATAGTCTTCTGCACATAATAAGAAATAGACGAATAGAATTGTCACAGTGGCAGTTGTCAATGCGACCACACCGCTAGTCATGGCCAAGAATCCAAATGCATAGTATGCACGGGCGGCAAAGATACTGGAAAATAAGAAATAGCCTTCGATAAATGCTGCCCCAAATGGAAGTATGCCCGTGGCTAGGATAGACGGCTAATACGACACGTGTTAGTAGATTCATAACATTAGAGTTGCAAGGTAAACATACCACTGGTCTGAGGTACTTAGGCGGCGGTGGAATTTGTCTCGGAATCTGGTTCACTCTTAGTAGAGATGGAAGACCCTTTCGTAGAGTATGTAAGAGCAGTCGTAAGCTAACAGAGTGCACCTACCCCATGCTTTTTGCCGAGCCAAGCCCCAACAGAAATTAATGGGACCGAAATCGCAAACCAGAGGATAACAATGACAAGCATCGTCCCTAGAAGCGCTATTAGTTGACACTAAACGCGACATATAGCCTCATACGGACCGAAAGGCACTGCACCCGAAGACTCCTTGAAAATCAGGATCAAATTCAAGATGAAGACGACTGCAAATATGAAACTAGAGCCAAACAGGTCATTTGACACTACGTGGATAATCATAAGCAACTACTCACGTTGGTAACAAGAATGAGGTCAAAAAAACCAATTTCCGTTGGTCTGTGCCCCCCATAGTCATGTAAGTCCTGGTGGCCATATATCCTCCAATGCTGCAACGAGGGTTCAATTAGTATGTAAAAACTCTTTGTAAAGATAGCTTACATTCCGAAGAACGTCCACGACATCAGCATAACTGTTGCCAGTGCCCCGCGATTTGAAGGAGACAGGAAACCCAGCGTCGCAAAAACAAGAGTAACTCCGATCATCGCGCAGAGTTGAGTCCCGTTTCCGACAAGTACTGAAAGGAGGATAGGGGATTTAGGCGTCCTGAAGACTTCGCCGTGCACAAGTTTCCAT
This sequence comes from Serendipita sp. 396, assembly GCA_019616975.1. Taxonomy (NCBI): domain Eukaryota; kingdom Fungi; phylum Basidiomycota; class Agaricomycetes; order Sebacinales; family Serendipitaceae; genus Serendipita; species Serendipita sp. 396. Next base: position 57,256 of record WSTL01000023.1, read on the forward strand.
CCATAGTCTTCCTGAACATCTTCGTCCAAATCGATTGCGTTATAACGTGATATCTAAAGGGCCTGTTCAATCCCGTCGAAATGACCGAATGACCAAACTTACGTCCCCTTTAACGGTTTTCAGAAGTAAACTCGACACAAGAGCGCAGAGGAAGATAACCATGACCAAGGAATTGATCAAGCTAAATGTATGGATCCTTGGGTCATAAATTCGGAGATAATTGTCCCAGCGGGTCGCCCAAACGGTGGAAGACTCCTCCCAATTAACACTAGGGCTCACAGTTACTCCCCCGAACTAAGAAGAAGTGTCGATCACGGACCTGTAGGTATAATAGAACTTGTTTTTGCTATTCTCTACTTCACTCAGCTTCAACGGACGTTCGTGATTTCCACACTGGGGCGAGGAAATATCGGTAGTCGGGCGATGTAAGCTCTGGGGGCGTTCAGTAAGTTATTTCCAGCGGTAATAAATCAAGAGACGTCACTCACTGATGGCCAGACAGTGACGCCGACGACACGGAAGAAGCCGTTGGGGCGGACATGGTACTTTATAACAATCTCGTAGTGGTTGTTTAATGAGCCATCCTTGTTGCCTAGATCAAACCTAGCGGGTCGTTAGAAAGAGGTTAGCTCACATGAAGCAGATATATACCCCAAGTCATAAAACACTTCTCCGGTGTTCGTATCCTCCTTGACTTCACCAGCGGGTAAACCATCGACTAGCCAGTTGATGCTGTAGTCTTCTCGTATCCGTTCATCGATGAACTTCGCATTTTGTGGCTCTACGGTGACGCCACATATCGCCTTGCATGTTTCGTTTACTATTCCAATTCGTTAATGGCGTAAAAGAAAAACTCGCGTCTGAATGTACCATTCATTTTGACCTGCATAGAATGGCAATCTTCAGCGTCCTCTTCAGCAGGATTTTCTTTGCTCTCACATACCTTAATAGGCCCATTGAAGATCCTATCTCCAAATAAGATAGCCCCGAGGCTACTTCTCATACTCTGTGTGCGTTGGCGACAATGTGAGGGGGCCGTCCGTAAGTAAGGGAACCGCAACGTACACGAACGCCAGATTCGGGTTTACAGAAATCGAACCGTTCATCGTAGTAGTCATCTATTTCATGGTGTCGCCTTGGGTGAACACGCCAGAATATTTATGGAATAGCCATACAGTTCAGTAAAGATCGCTACAGTCGTTATATATTAGCGGATATTACTCTATACCAAGCATTTTCACCTACGAGATTTTCTGCTTCATAGCCTAAGCCCGGCTTGAGGACATTCACGTCAACTTCCACGTCTTCTCCTTGTCGATAATCCTTCGGAGCGGCTCCCGGTAGGTAGAATGCTGATACTAAGGAATGAGATAGTATGAGGCCAATGGCCAAGAGACGCGGTAGACACATGGTAGGGTCCAAGTTTTTGAATACATTTGAACCTTGGACCTTGCTGCCGTTGACGATCTTAAGAAGATTAAGGACAACTCGTTGATGAAATTAAACAAATATCTCATATACGTTAAACAGAAGAAATCCACGGATGCTGAGCTTCGAGATTATTGCCAAATGTTCTACAACTAGAGCAAGGGTTTCTAAGATGGTGCTTAGTCGTGAGGATTTCGGCCATTGAACAAGTCTCCATGTATTCTCATGTATCATGAATAGACGGGACAACAGTACTCCCAGCATTCATGCCAGTTGCAACTCAGGCTGCACTTAAGGGACTAACTCCCCTCCAAGTGGAACAACTTGGTGAGATATACGGCTTCTATTAATCATTGCCTCACCACTATCCACAGGAATTTCGTTAATTCTTAACAACACGTATCATTTGGGCTTACGTCCTGGCATCGAGATACTAGAACAGGCGGGAGGAGCTCATGCATTCCAAGGATGGCGAAAAAATCTTCTGACGGTACATGTTCCTTCCATCTCCTATCCTCTGGAGGACGGACAACCTTTTTCATATGATCGTAATACGACTCCTTAGGACAGCGGTGGTTTCCAACTGGTTTCACTCAGTTCATTCACAGAAATAACGGAGAAGGGGGCATTATTTGCTAGTCCGTTCACCGGTGAACCAACGATGTTGACTGTAAGCAGCCAGTCACCAGTAGGACGATCATTCTTACCTTCAATAGCCCGAAGAATCGATTAGAATCCAGGTAACTCGTCTTTTTTGTTTTTGTTTTTTAGAGTGTAGACGGTGATCTTATTCTTCTAGCATGCAATCGGGGCTGATATCATTATGCAATTGGATGATGTCGGTGAATTGCAGTGATGCTCTTTACACCAGCCGTTGGGACTAACTTTTTTCAATCCAGTTTCCAGTCTAACGACTGGCCCACGTGTAAAAGAATCTATGCAACGCTCGGTTCGCTGGCTTGATCGATGTATTGCTTATCATAAAGCTTCAGGGAATGACAAGACCCAGAATTTATTCGCCATTATTCAAGGCGGTCTCGATGCAAACCTACGAAAAGAATGTTTGACCGAGATGGTCAAGAGGAAAGATGATATCCCTGGTTTTGCCATCGGAGGGTTAAGTGGAGGAGAAGAAAAAGGTCGGTGCTTCATTATCTTAAATGATACTATTCACTAAATTTTCATTATAGACATATTTTGGAAGATGTAGGGTCGAATGTTACTGGGAAATGCCTAATCACTGAGCGAACCACAGGATAAAGCTCTGTACAGACGATCTTCCCGAAGATCGTAAGCATGCGTAACGCCTAAGTAATTCTAACATCGCTTAGATTGGTCAAGGTCCCCGATATTCTATGGGTATTGGCTTTGCGGAAGGTAAGGACGTATCAACTACTTCAGTGATTGGTATTAAGAGATCCCAGATTTACTTGTTTGTATTGCTTTGGGAGTCGACATGGAAAGTTCACCCTTTGTGCCGAAACTTTTGCTCAACCTTACTTTCTACTAGGCGGATTGTGTCTTTCCAACCAGGACTGCGCGTTTTGGTGTCGCTCTAACCTTTAACGGCCCATTGAATCTACGTTGGTGTTCTGCTTTTTTGCGACACTCTCTCGGATACTGACGCTCAAATGTAGGGCTAAGCAAACATTCGACAGACTTTCGGCCTATTGACGATGGCTGCCCTTGTCCGACGTGTACTAATGGCACCTCTCGTGCTCTCCTTCACAGTCTTATCACCCATGAAACCGTGGCTGCCCATGGTACGCATATCTGAGATACTGGTTCGAACAGGAGAGTCTCATTACTTTGAAGCGATAACACAACATAACTTGGTATTTCAAGCGAGGCTTGTGGGTCAAGCTCGAGATGCAATTATGGAAGATAGATATCCTCAATACCTCAAGAATTTTTTCCAGGAATACTTTGGGACTATAGGTTATCCAAGGTGGTGCATAGAGGCGCTGAGGACTGTCGGTGTCGATCTACTGGAGGACGTTTCCACTTCACAAGCACAAATAAAGATTGTAGAAGGTGATGGTGCCAAATGGGAGTATAGTGAAGCAAATATCCGATGAATAGTGACGTGCAATTTAATGTATTGTACACAAAATAAATTCTCTGGGTAAAAGGACGTCATCTTCTCCCTTTGCTTTTCCTAGGACCCCTTGCATTTTTCTCTCTCTTCTTCTGGAGGAGGTCTCGCTGTTTTCTGATTTGGTCTACAGTTCGCAGCTCATTTTTCACCTTCCCAATGGACTTTCCCTTCCATCTTGCACCTGCAGATTTGTTATTACGGCCTACCACACCTTTCCCTGCACTTTTGGGACGACCTTCAGGCGGATCTATCCCTCCATCTGCGCTCTTCTTCTTCAGGATCCGCATCTTTCGCTCGTAGTCTGTCGCCAACTTATCTAACGCTTTTGGTTCCATCACTTTTGAATGCTTCCACCGTTTCCCACTCGTCGATTGTCTTGAGGTGGTAGCCTTTTCCGTCTCTCCGATACGAATTTCGCGACCTTTCCCCTTTCCTTTCGTCCATTCCTCGTACCGACCACTTTTGTATGTGACAGGGAGTTTCGTTCCGCTCTCTGTTTTAATCAGTTTGACGTTATCTGCACCAGCTCCGTCTCCTTTGACGAACTTCTTCTTCTTGCGATCCCACTTCAGTTGTGATTGCCGACGAGTAGCCTGCATTGCGCCAGCATCCATCGTCAAGTCGAATGTCACTTGTGAAGCCTGCTCGGCGAATGAGGCACCATCTCGTAGGGAGTATCTACCAACCGTCAATCAAGGGTAATAAAGAAGAAAGCCACGCACCCTTTTTCAGTCTCGGCATCTTTCTGATAATGCGACATATAAAACTCTTCGTCTTTGAAACTCCGTTTTTCGGTGGATCCATTTTGGTCGCGTTTGGCCAGAAGACCAGGCTTTCCAAACGTGGACTTATTTCCATAATGAGAACCGGCTGCTCTGGAGTAATGAGGAGGAACCATACCTGAATATCGACCTCATCAGCCATTTCAATGTCACTTGGCTCGTGTCTTTCTCCATCCAACCTCGAATCGGGCGCATCACCACTCGGAACTGTATTCAGACGAGCTGATACTTTGGACATTGTTCGACGTCTCTCCTTCATTAGTAGGGCACCCGTTGTCTTTCCTCTGCTACCGATTTCGAACACTGTCTCCGAAGGTTTGAAGGTGGCCAACGAAGCCAGTAAGGCTTCCCGCGTTTGGGTGGGCGGGATCGTAGAATGTGTGGCTATTTCTGTGCCTTTGGCCATGCTCTGCTGAGCTGTTCCCAGCTGTTTGCTGACCCGGAAATCCCAAGCAGGGTTCACCGTGTCAGTATTGATAAACCCCCATTTTTTGTTCTTCAGAAATTCCTTTGCACGCGTATAGCTGATAGGGGACGCTTTACCCTTCGTGCGATTATACATCTTTGTTCCACGCTCCATGACCCCTCGTGTAGTTACTAGATCGAAATTTACGTCATCGAGGGATCGAACGTATTCAATTTCCTGATCTAGCAGGTCACGAGGGAATGGACCGAGGATGAGGGAATCGACAAATGTTGCTTCCGACGTGGAACCAACACGATCGACTAAGGGGCGTCCAAGGAAGAGTTGTAGGTCAAGAAGATATGGAACATCATCTCTTCCTATAAAACTCCATGCCCACCCTTTTCGACCCATCCTCGCAGTCCGTCCAACCCGATGCACAAATACCCTGTTCCCGACAGGGAAATCATAATTGACGACATTCTCGAGGATAGGTATATCGATGCCACGCGCGGCAACATCTGTTGTGACAAGTACCGAAGATTGATGATCCAAGAACTGGGAGAGCGCAGAAGTCCTCGCCGCTTGTGTAAGGGTTCCATAGATGCTCGAAACGGAATAGCCAGCTAGATCAAGGAGACTGGAAATGTATGCAACGTGATGCTGCGTACTGACGAAAACAATTGTCTGATGTGGGGCTAGAACCGCCGCACCAGAGCCGGTGACGGTGGATTTTTTCTTCTTTGACTTCTCTGATTGATTGATCGTGGCCTTCGTAGGAACGCCAATCACGTCTCGCAAGAGGCATAAGAGAGCTGCGTCCTTCTCACCATCCCTGACCGTCCAAAAGGACATTCTCAGGTCGGAACTAATCCTCATTTCGCTGTCCAAACGAACTAATTTGGGCTCCCGTAGACCTGCTTTGGCAAAGTCTACAAGGGACTTCGGAAGTGTCGCCGAGAAGAGAAGAGTTTGCCTTGAGACCGGAAGTTTCTCAAGAACAGTCAAGAGGTGTGTAGCAAATCCAAGTTCGAACAGTCGGTCCGCTTCGTCAAACACCAGATATTGTACCGTGCTGAGATTGAGAGACATCTCGATGAGGAGATGTAAGAGTCTCCCTGGAGTGGCAATTATCCTGACCTGGCGGTTAGTGGGATCCTTCAAGAGAATAACGGAACGTACACATCCGGATTGTTTGCCATCGTCTCGAATTGTTCATCCATTCCTTCGCCACCAACAACAAGTGCCCACCGCAAAGTCTCAGAACTCGACGATTGTGCAGAGGTTTCCCTCTCTCCAGCGTGATCCTGCTGGCCACCTTCTCTCCATCCTCTGCTCAGTTCGCGCCCTACTTTCAATACTTGGACAGCCAGCTCCCTATTGGGTACAAGCACTAAAGCACGCGCTCCGTAAACGGTGCTGTGCCGTCCTCCTAGTCGGTGAAGTAGAGGAATCATGTACGCTAGAGTCTTGCCGGACCCCGTACGAGCCATACCAACAAGATCTCGAGGAGGATTAGATAAAAGTACCGGTATTGATGCCCTTTGGATGGGCGTTGGCGTTTTATATCCTCGAAGAGTAAGGGCTCGTAGTAATGAAGGGTGCAAACCTGATCGAGGTCTCTTTTAGTACACGTGTATCCCTCACAACATTTTATTCAAGCACTCACTCATGCTCTGAAAACTTCCTCCACCAATTTCGTCTTTTGCCTTTTGTTTTCCTTTGACCTTGGAGGTCTTCTTCAGGAGTTGGGTGCCCTCTTGTGCATATTTTTTTGAAATGGACTGCTGAATAAACATTGTTTCATCCCCTTCCTCATCGTTTAATGGTGTTCGGTCGGCACTAGAACTAGATTCGGCATCGGAAAATGCATCCATTTCGACATCACTGTCACTTTCGACATGCTTTCTTTTCCTAGGAAGCATTGGGGCTATTGTCTTTAGCCACAACAAGAACTCTGGCCACGGTGGCGGACTTGAAGTTGTCACTTCGACCTGATCACCAGCTAGTTACTTACGGGCGGCACTCCTGAGGCTATACAATAATGAGTTCACGCGCAATGAACGATGAGGAAGTCGCTTCTGAGATGAACAAGATGGTGAGCACTCGTCACCCTTATCTGACCGCTTGCGTACACAGGTGCTAACAACCACGTCACGACAATAGATCGCGTTCATAAAACAAGAGGCGATGGAGAAAGCTAGAGAGGTCAAAGTGAAGGCGGACGAGGAGTTTGCTATCGAGAAGGCGAGCTGAGGCGACCCGGCCAGATACAGGATGACTGACTTGTTCCTCTTATGGATCACTTTACTTCCATGTCGGAAACTGCCTCCTATACTTTAAGGCCAAAATTGTTCGTCAAGAGTCTCAAGCCATTGACGCTGCGTTCGATAAGAAGCGCAAGGCCGCAGAGACAGCTCTTAAGATGTACGTTGTTCGACGAAGATACCCGCTCATACCTTATGCCTACGAATCATGACACGTATACACATATACACTTACTGGGCTTGCGATAGTGCACAATCGACGCAGACGAATCGGTCACGACTGAGGCTTCTTCAAGCGCGAGAGCAGTACCTTGGAGAACTCTTTAATGCAGCTCGTGAAGAGTTGCTGACTCTTTCAAAGGATGAAGGTCGCTATGTCCAGTTGTTAGAGGACACTATTACCCAAGTAGGTTTCCAGAGTTCATATGCCATTATCTGACTATCACTCTTCTAGTCGCTGTTGCAACTCATGGAGGCAGATGTAACAGTTCACTCACGTCCTCAAGATACCGGAGTAGTCCAAAGGGCTGTAGAATCTGCGTCCGGGAGATATAAGGATGTCTCTGGACGTAAAGTCAATGTCCAGGTTGAGGGGTCTCTTAGCAAGGATTGTGCCGGAGGGGTAAGACTCATTGCAGCCGGGACAAAGATCATGGTAGACAATACGTTGGATGAAAGGTTGAAGCTGCTAGAGGAAAAGGTATGGCCTTTTCTCAGCCAACTTAGTTCGGAGATTCACTTCACAAATTTTAGATGTTACCGGAGATCCGGCACGAGCTGTTTGGTATTAACGAGAATCGCAAATTCTATACATAATCCATCAACTCGCTACATAATGCGATTATCGAAATCTTTTCGTCATGATACCAGATGCTCCAAATTGAACGATTTGGTTAACATTTTGTGCACCGAGGCGCTACCTTTTCGGAGGTTACGAGTCACCGTAATTACCTCTTTCTGTAGCCTGTCGATCGATATGGCCGCACCCGAGACCGTTATCACAGGCCTCCGTCGTCCCACCGGCAAACTCGAACCACTTTAGGAATTCATTAGATTTACTGACTCAAAACAATAGTCTAGATTTGCATTATTTACTTCCCCATTTATAGTGGCCGTCCTCAGCCAGCCTATTTACGCCCACTTCGCCCAATCGCCCCTTAGCCCCATGAATCAGCAACTGCGCCTATTACGGAAGACCAATGCCGTGGCGCTTGCTCATCCTCATCCTCGTCCACGTCCACAACGTCTGCGAAGAAATTCACTATTTTTCACAGCAGCTCGGTGTTTAATTACAGTACCAAATATGAGCGACAAACGAGTTAGCCAGTACTCGAATCCTACGTCGGCTCCCAAATACGACATAGTGATCGTTGGTGCAGGTGTAGCAGGCCTGTCAACTGCATATCATATCCTTACAAAGCGACCTACCACAAAGGTTTTGATATTGGAGGCCAAGGACCGCGTCGGTGGACGCGTTCACAGCCACCCAGTAGGGGATGGTGCAGTTGATCTGGGAGCAAGGTATGCGATACCAAATCCAAATCATTACGATGAGAATGACCATTCCATAGTATAATACATGGCGTCCAAGGCAATCCGATAATGGGCCTCGCGCAGAAGCTCGGATTGCCATACAAGCAATCCACAATGAACATGCGTGTCATCCGCCCAGACGGCAGTGTATTACCTTTGGAAACGATGTTGAAGTTTGCATCCCGAGCGTTCGGCACCTTTTTCGAATGGCTTCCAGCGATTTCGCAGGAAGGGGCGGATGTGCCGGCAGAAAGTGAAAGTGTAGCCGACCGCATGTTCTCAAAGGACTCTCCGTTATATGGCGAAGGTGATTCGGAGACTCGGGAGGAAGAAATGGAAATGGCAAGAAATAGTGCCCGTGCCTTCCAGGGTTGGACAGGCGCGCCTTTGGACTACGTCAGCTTGAAGTGGTGGTCCTTTGGACAAGATACCACGGGTGGAGATGCAGTGTTGGTTGATGGATATCGACCCATCATTCAATGGTTGACGTCCAAGGTCCAGCAACTGGGAGCTGTGATCACCTTGGAAAGTCCTGTCACAGATATTACTACTGACGAAGAGAACGGTGTATCAATCACGGTCTCAGCTGAGACTGAGAGTAGGCAAACGGTTAACTACGAGGCGGACTATGCAGTAGTGACCTTGCCGCTGGGTGTCTTGAAATACAGTCCGCCCACATTCGACCCACCACTCCCCATCCGCAGACTCATGTCCATCGAAAAGCTTGGTTTTGGTCTTCTCAACAAGGTCGTTTTGATCTACGATAGCGCTTGGTGGGCAGGACTTGGAGCCGGTGGTTCAGAGGGCGAGGGTGATGAAACAGGTGAAGTCGCCGTGAACATTCTTCTTCCTTCCAAAGAGGATCCGACACGACTTTTGGGTCCTTCTCGTGGCCGTCCGTCTGGGAAGCACGCTCCGCTCCCTGGTGAATTCCCAGTGCGTTCTCCCGAGTATCTCAAGAAGAACCCAAACTCCCTTATGATTTTCAACGTCCACTCACAAGGCGGCATTCCCGCACTAGCCATCTTCATGGGTGGTGAATGGGGCGACAGAATGGAACTTTGTTCCGAGGAGGAAACGAAGGAGTGGGCGGACAAAGTAGTCAAGGACTACTTTGGGAAGTCCCTTATGAAATCCATACCATCACCTACGAAGGTGATGCGGACCACTTGGAGGACGGACAAGTATGCACATGGTAGCTACTCCTATATTCCGGTCACTCCTGAGGACGGGGATGGGAAAGGCGCCTCTCCAATCGACCAGCTCGAGCTTTCTCGTACTTTGTGGGGGAGGTTGTTTTGGGCAGGAGAGCATACGGAGCTTAATCAATTTGCGAGCGTGCATGGAGCGTGGACCAGTGGTGTCAGAGAGGCCGAAAAAGTTCTTGTTAAATTGGAAGGTGTATGAGATATAGTGGACGAGTTGTCAACTTGCTAGTCTTCGGGATCCCCCAAACTCTGTTCATAGGCTCGTCGGCGAATAATTGAATCTTCCATAGCCTGTAAATCGATATCGCCGGCACCACGTAGCATTATTGCATGAAGGGTCATCGTGGGGTCGATCTCGATCCGCAGACCGGTCTTTTTGTTCGCTTTGATCCACCGACGGGTTCTCGAAGAGATAGACTGAGATGAGGTGAGTTTAGTGTGTCACATTAATACCAAGAACACTCACTTCTAATGGAATTATGCTTCCCATGGCCATCACCAACGTTCTACTTTCCCGAAACAGGCTATTTTCATCCCGACATAAGCTGATATCGACTAAAATGGCATTGCTACTCGTGCTGGCACCATTGTCCACGTTGATTGGATCCTCTATTCTCTGATTGCCTTTATTACTACCTTGCCAGCGCCTGGAGTGCAAAACTCCCAATGATGAAGCTGGATCATCCAGTAATGATAGATATCCAAATACCCTCACTTTTTCTCCCACTAGCGAGCTATCGACATCCTGTATTCGTAAAAGGGTGGCAGACGCTGGGAGAGACATTTTCGTTCTCTCCCACCACCCGACGAGTACCACTTGGGTATAGCAGATTTTTCAACACCGGAACCAAAAAATGCCTTGTCCTCGTGACGTTCTGCAGAGAATGACGGGTCACACTGGACCAGTCCATGTGGTGTCGTATTCCAAAGGAGCCGCGACCTATTGTCTGTCAGGGGGTCAGGATCGCTCAATTCGATTATGGAATCCTATCACTGGAAAAGAAATCAAGAGATACGATGCTCATGGCTACGAGGTCCTCAGTGTTACATGGTGCGGCCTGCTACAACTTTTGAACTGGCACCAGAGATGACCATATTTCCCTAGTTCCCACGACAATGCCAAGCTGGCATCGGGGGGAGGAGATAAAAGTTTATTCTACTGGGACGTCGCGACTGGTCAAACAATACGTCGCATATCTGGACATCTAGGAAGAATAAATACGGTGGCTTTTAACGAAGATGCATCTGTTGTGGTCAGTGGTAAGTATAACAGTGCAAAGACGACTGTACAACTATGGCTGACCGGGGTGATAGGCTCGTTTGATGCAACCGTCAAAATTTGGGATCTCAAGTCGGTGTGCTCGTTCAATATCACATCGTTTAGCAGAAAACTCATAAATCCTTATTAAGGGCACAAGCAAGGTCTCCAATTCAATCGCTAGACGAAGCAAGAGATGCTATCCAAACCCTCTATGTTGGAACACAGGAGATAGTATCTGGCTCCGTGGATGGTCACTTCCGTACTTATGATCTTAGAAAAGGCCAACTTACTAGTGATTATCTAGGTCGTAGGTACATTCCAATTTGACTCGCCATCAGAATGCTCAGTCACCGAAAAACCATTTAGACCCTGTCACAAGCATCGTGCCAACCAAAGATCTACAGACTCTGCTTGTTACCACTCTGGATGGAAAGATTAGACTTATGGATCGGAAGACCGGTCAATGTCTCAATTCATTCCAAGGCCATAAGAACGAGTCCTATCGTTGTCGCTCGGTACTAGACCCAAAGGAAGAATCAGTCATTCTTGGGGACGAGGACGGCAGAGTATGGGCTTGGGACCTTGTCACGGTGCGTGTGTGAAGTAAAGGAAGTGTAATAATCTGAATAGCCACTGCAGGCTGCTTCCCTCACATCCGATTTACCGCCTACGGCTCATGAGAAGGTCATTCTATGGACAGAACATCACCCGGTAGCAGACAATCAACTGCTTACGGCCAGTGCTGACGGAACAATTGTCCTCTGGGGAAGTGGTGAATCGTCATAGACAACAGTCGGATGATCGTGACGTTGCTGTGTAAAGGAAAGGGATATTTGCACCTTCGCGTTGGCATTCACTACAGCATCATCCACTGAGGGATGTGCACATTGCACCATGAACCGGCACTACGTCGAACGATTAGAAGATCTGTTTACTGGAGACTTGTAGGTTTGGAAAGAGGGATAAGTGTACATATATGATCATTGTTGTGGTAAACTCTGGCTACGAGAGGCTGTAACGAGAGGCCGATAGCGTATGAACTATTTCGCCGGTAAACGGTAATTGAACGGACTCATAGCCGGCAATTTTGGCTCTCTCTCCTCAGTCACATGTTTCAGCACTTCAAACGTACGCACTAAGAGTGCGATGCGTTCTGTCAACCTGTCCTTTTTCCACCTCGAGTATTCCAATTGATCTTCAATCACCACTTTCCCGAACTCTTCTTTATACTTTTCATTCCAATTTTCAAGAAACTTGGGCAGAATCTTCTCAGCGTCATCTTCCCACTGAAGTAAAGGTCTACCATCACTTCTCGTCACTGTGTACGGAAGTTTTATCCGTAAATAACGGAGTTTTGGGCAATTAGAGACGACCCCAGAGTCCAGTATCATTCCCAGGTCATCTTGATTCTCCTCTGCCACAAAGACGATTGACAGTTCATGAAGATTGGAAAACTGTGCCAGTTCGTGTGACTGCAGTGGAGTGTTGCCCGTACAGGTGACCGTAGTAATAAGTTTCACCGGGATAAAGCTAGGTACTCTAGCATAGGCGTGAACAGAGGGATTGAGAGGCTCCTCTATCCAGATCCTCCCTCCTCCTTCAGGGGTATAGAAAAAGATACCCTTGGAGGCGTTTACACGCAAAGTCGATATAGTAAAATCTCTCGGAATACCGTTTGTAATTGATGTTCCTGGGCTGATCACGAGATCGGTCATTGGGCCAATCCCGTTGGGAGCATGAGGTTGAAGGAACTCAGCAAGGAAAGCCGAGCTACACTTTTTAAAGCTCAAGAACGAGAATGAACGTCTGTGCGTTGGATTTGCAGTAGTATCGATGTTTGCGGCTGTATCTGAGTCCCCTTCGGTATAATTACACGAATAAAGGGAAAGATGGTCAAGTACCACAAAATCCAACAAATAAGTCAATAGGACATGGGGTGCTAGTGTTAAAAAGCACAATTCCATTGTTTGGATTCGTGAGCCGTAGTGGCCTGGGTCGATTCGCTGCAATATTCCTGTAGACGGTATAATGACAGCTATTAGCGGTAGACTATCACTTCTTGATGAAGATTTCTTCACGTATTCTCCTGTGCGTATAGATGCCAATGTCCATAACGATGGACTGGTAATCACCACTTCACGCCACCAACGACATACATACGACGCCTTTATTACCGAATGGATATCGTTGTATTTGAATATATGGGCGAGAACGTCGAATGGGAGTGTAGATACCGGATGAAGAGAGTTCCTGTGATGTTGAAGCACGCCCACGACCTGGCGAAACGTCTGCTGGACAATCGATAGGGCATTGTCCAGTTTGTTAATGACCTCGACACGATCCATAGATAGTTCAGGTGCCCCTTCACTCGATGGATCATAAGCTCTGGTGGTCGGGTCCATTACTGAAAATACGACGTACTCTAGGAACTTGGAGCACAGAGAGAGGAGTCGATCGTTAAGGTTGTGAATACTCGTGATTCTACGGAAGTTCGTTCATTATTAGTCAATTTTTTGCAGATCCATGTAGGCGTTACCTATCAGAGGAAGTGACCATCGTCGCAAAGCTGGTGTGCGGTCGGTTCCAAGTAAAATTCGCCACACCCAGAGGAGAGGGCGCGCCTCAACCCTTTCACGAAGCGAGAAAAAGGGCCCAGAAAAGGCAAAATGTAATACTTTAGGAGTCCAACTACCTATCATAATTCCTGTTACATGCAGGTGGGATGAACGGCTGTTTAGGAATCGCACTTTTATTGACGGGAATCGTCTTGAATACCAAACCAATACGATTCAATGACTAATGTACCACATAATTCGATAGATAAAGTCCCGCTAGCAAAGTCAGGATGCATTCTCAGGGATCGCACGCCGCTCATCACAAACCCAATCCCAAAGCTGCACACCCAGAGTCGAACGCAGTTGGATTCTCCGTTTGAATGGGATTTCCCTGAACGTTATTATTCTTGAAAATGTCTACCAACGTCTTGCCACTGTACCCTTTGTACGTTGGCCAACCCAGCTGCTTCAGTCCATTCGACGGATCGACGATGAATGTGCTCCAAGCCTTTTGCAAGTACGTAGTAGCCGAGGCTTCTGGTTCAGTTGGGATGCCGCCGAACAGAATAACCTGATCAGAGGCGTGCCAGGCTCGTAGTGGAGGAGGAGAGAGCGAAGGGAATATGCCTAGGTAGCGATATCGATACGTGGGTACACCAGCAGATGAAGAATAGCTATTTAGATCGCGTTGAAAATGAAGCGGTCAGTATTTTGTTCATAGAAGGAGCTAAAGAGTGATTACCTCGATTGCCAACTGTCAAAGCATCGGAAGATGGAGAGTGTGAAGGTTTCGGACAAGGTCGTGTTGAGCGTATTCGTCGTTCGATCAATGAGGAAGATATCTGCCTCATTATCAGTCGTACCAGTCAATATTGGCTACAATTCCCGCAATCGGTGAGTGTCCCGAATCATGAGGGGTAAATCAAGCCTCCACTCACCACTTTAGCGAACCGACCATTTTTACCTTTGGATTTGTAGTCCGCAACGGAGAAAACGAGTTGGTTATCGACGAGAGGGCCGATACCCAATACGTTTAGCTGTGTCATAGTCGCAATTAACTCGGTCGAGGTTTTCTGCCTCAAACAATCCAACTGGGCGCCATATTTGCTTCCCTGGAGAGCACACCCAGCAGCACTCGAGATATTCTGGAACGGGTTGGTCGCAATGGGGAGACCAGGGATTGGCACCGGAGGAGGGGTGATTGCCAATGGAGCTTGTCCACTCATCAAGATTGCACCCTTGATGAGCGAGTTGGATGGGTACGCGTACAAATATCCAGAGATGCTTCCGGCACCTGCAGACTGGCCGCCGAGGACGATTCGTGCGGGATCCCCACCGAAATTTGCAATGTTCTTGGAGACCCATTCGATGGCGAGCCGTTGATCGCGTAATCCAGCGTTCGTGTTAGCGGAAGAAATGCCCGGTGAGTTTGGATATCCGAAGATGTTGAGGCGGTAGTTGACGGAGACGAAGACGATTTCGGGATGAGCGGTCGCCCAGAGCGTCAAGTCGTTCACTATGTGATCGATTGGTCAGATGAAAGCACGTGAAAAGATAGTCTTTATGGAGAGTAACTACATAAAAGGCGAAAGGAATGGGATATATATACGTACGTGAGAAACTCGAACCGCCCGAGTTCCATCCGCCGCCATAGAACCAGATCATCACCGGTTTAAGATTCCCAGAACAGTCGGAAGAAGCACTCGCATCAGACAGAGCGGGAGTAGGAGCAGGGGAAGTGGTATTTGGGGAGGTCCAAACGTTCAAATACAGGCAATCCTCGCTCTCACCAGTCGGACTCGGTGGATAAAACGAGTTGAACTGAACACATGCAGCACTGAAGCTGGTCGTATTTCGTACCACGTTGGGCGTGTTTA